>JBBPBX010040256.1:0-29461 GCA_038048925.1 Garcialebias charrua
GTCCTGAGATGACCACGTTGTCTTGCTTTGTAAATTGTTCTAAATCCTCTATTTTTTGTTCTAAATCAGCAATTATCTTGTCTTTGTTAGTTACCAGTTCTTTCAGCTCTCTTATTTCTTTAACCAGACTGTCCTGGGAAACCATCTTTGCTGTTAAACTTTCTATTTGTCCACTCATAAAGTTGAGTGATTCTTTAAATTCTTGCATTTCTGAGTTGTTTCTCTCCGAGTCTGGTGACTTTTGTCCTCTATTTTTCATATTTACAGAGACTGGTGACTTTAGTCCTTTACCTCTTGTCATACTTACAGAGTTTGTGACCTATTGGTAGCAGGACTTTGGTTTATTCACTGAACCACGTGGCCATTCCACGAGGCTCACAGGCCTAAAGATGATTGGTGTGGCCCAGCAGTGCAGCACCCAGATTAGCAGTTATTAGTTTAGAACTCACAGTTTCAGCAGCCTGCAGCAATCAGATCCACCATCCGAAGAGGTCCACTCACTAGATCAGACGCAGTCCAGCCAGCACCGCACTCAGCTCCAGTGGCTCCAGGCCCAGCTCCGACCCCCACCAGAACCGATGCAGCCTAGTTAGCACAGCACGTAGCTCCAGGCCCAGCTCCGAAGCCCGCTCAGCCCCAAGCGGCGGTCCCCCGGCTCTCCCACGGCGATCCGTCCAGCTCGAAACTCCAGGCCGCGGTCCTCCGGTTCTCCCACGACTCTCAGGCGGCGTTCACGTTCGGCCCACTCGCGGTGCCTGGCCCCGGCTCTCTCACGGCTCCCAGCCCAGCTCGAACTCCAGGCCGCGGTCCTCCGGTTCTCCCACGACTCTCAGGCGGCGTTCACGTTCGGCCCACTCGCGGTGCCTGGCCCCGGCTCTCTCACGGCTCCCAGCCCAGCTCGAACTCCAGGCCGCGGTCCTCCGGCTCTCCTACGGCGCTCCAGGCGGCGTACACGGCGCTCGGCTCACTCGTGGTGCCCGGCCCAGCTTAAAGTTCCAGGCGGCGTATACCACGCTTGGCCCACCACCGCGCTACCACTGTAGCGTGTTTTGTTGTGTTCTTTCACTGCAACAAAGCACCCCAGCGTGCCGGCCCGCTTTTCTTCGTAATAACCAGCGTATTCTCCGGTTTATTTGTTTACGAAGCCTGCAACTACAGCACCCGGTTACGGTGAGCTAGCTCGGTTAGCTTTGATTAGCCCGGTTTGTAGCTACGCTAGGCTAACTCTCGGCAAAAACTCACGGACACGTTGGCTTGTAGATTCATAATTCTGGATCGCAAGTTCCAGTCCAATTTCCGCAGCTTTTTCAACGCTCCTCTCTGTACATCTCTGCACATCCAGCGCAAAAAAGCTCTCCGAATACTCCTTTTGGAGGTAATACTGGCAGGAGCCCGACTAAACACGTCCACTCTGTTCAGCCGCCTGAGGAGAAACCCTCAGGCGAAAACCCTCAGGAGAAACATGTCCTCTCTAACTGCATCCATATACCATATTCTCCGACGTATAAGTCGCACCTTTTTGCCTACATTTCTAAGCCCTGCGACTTATAGGCCAGTGCGACTTATACGTCAATTTTTCCAATATTTTGGTCATAATTTGACTTTGGTCAAAAACTCCAAAAATGGTGCAGTACCAGTTTTGGCCGCTATGGGCGCTAAGAAACCCTTTACAGTACCTACACTGTTGACATCTGCCTGGTCCAAAAATGGTGCAGTGACACAGAAGATGAAGACTTCAATGGTTTTGAATAAATAAATAAAAACCATAAAATAAATACAGTATCTGTTTCTGTCATCATTTTAAACTGAGACACGTTTTTTACTGTAATGTCAGCTAATAAAAATATATTTTTATGTGTTTATCTTTAAAGATAAATGATGAAAGACACAAAATATACAAAAATTATGTTCATTTATTAATGAAAAGTTCAACTAAGACACATCAAACAAAATACTGTAGTTTTTATGTGATAATCTTGTCAAAAGTCCTTCCAAACAATTTGGCAGCCAGTCCAAAATAATGTTAATTTATTAATGAAAAGTTCAACTAAGACACATCAAACAAAATACTGTAGTTTTTATGTGATAATCTTGTCAAAAGTCCTTCCAAACAATTTGGCAGCCAGTCCAAAATAATGTTCATTTATTAATGAAAAGTTCAACTAAGACACATCAAACAAAATACTGTAGTTTTTATGTGATAATCTTGTCAAAAGTCCTTCCAAACAATTTGGCAGCCAGTCCAAAATAATGTTCATTTATTAATGAAAAGTTCAACTAAGACACATCAAACAAAATACTGTAGTTTTTATGTGATAATCTTGTCAAAAGTCCTTCCAAACAATTTGGCAGCCAGTCCAAAATAATGTTAATTTATTAATGAAAAGTTCAACTAAGACACATCAAACAAAATACTGTAGTTTTTATGTGATAATCTTGTCAAAAGTCCTTCCAAACAATTTGGCAGCCAGTCCAAAATAATGTTCATTTATTAATGAAAAGTTCAACTAAGACACATCAAACAAAATACTGTAGTTTTTATGTGATAATCTTGTCAAAAGTCCTTCCAAACAATTTGGCAGCCAGTCCATTTTGGGCAAAACACCAGTTCACGTGAGGTGCGACCTATAGGCCGGTGCGACTTATAGGCCGATGCGACTTATACGTTGATTTTTCCATTTATTTGGGCATAAGTAGGTTGGTGCGACTTATACTCCGGTGCGACTTATACGCCGACGAATACGGTATCTCCTCTTTGGTCTCCCTCTTTGTATTTTTCCTGGCAGCTGCATTTCTAACATCCTTCTACCAATATACCCACTGTCCCTCCTCTGGACATGTCCAAACCATCTCAGTCTGGCCTCCCTAACTTTATCTCCCAGTTGTTCAACATGTGCTGTACCTCTGATGATCTCATTCCTGATCTTATCCATCCTTGTCACTCCTAAGGAGAACCTCAGCATCTTCATTTCTGCCACTTCCAGTTCTTTCTCCTGTCTTTTTGTCAATGACACTGTCTCCAGACCATACAATATAGCTGGTCTCACCACTGTCTTGTAAACTTTTCCTTTGACCTTTGCTGACACCTTTTTGTCACAAATCACTCCTGAAACTTTTCTCCATCCACTCCATCCTGCCTGGACTCTCTTTTTCACCTCTTTACCACATTTCCCATTTTCCTGGACAGTGGACCCCAAGTACTTGAAGTCCTGCACCTTTGTGACCTCTGATCCTTGTAGCCTCACTGTTCCACTGGCCTCCCTCTCATTCACACACATGTACTCTGTCTTACTACGGCTGACTTTCATTCCTCTTCTTTCAAGTGCATACCTCCACCTCTCCAAGTTCTCTTCCACCTGTTCCCTGTTCTCACCACATATCACAATGTCATCTGCAAACATCATAGTCCATGGGGATTCCTGCCTGACCTCATCTGTTAGTCGGTCCATCACCAGAGCAAACAAGAAGGGGCTCAGAGCCGATCCTTGATGCAATCCCACCTCCACCTTGAAGCTATCTGTCACTCCTACAGCACATCTCACCACTGTCCTGCTGTCTTCATACATGTCCTGTACCAGTCTAACATACTTTTCTGCCACTCCAGATTTCCTCATGCAATACCACACCTCCTCTCTTGGCACCCTGTCATATGCTTTTTCTAAATCCACAAACACACAATGGAGTTCTTTCTGACCCTCTCTGTACTTCTCCATCAACATCCTCAAAGCAAAGATGGCATCTGTGGTGCTCTTTCTTGGCATGAAACCATACTGCTGCTCACAGATAGTCACCTCTTGTCTAAGTCTTGCTTCCACAACTCTCTCCCAGATCTTCATTGTGTGGCTCATCAACTTAATTCCCCTGTAGTTGCTACAACTCTGTACATCACCCTTGTTCTTAAAAATGGGCACCAGCACACTTCTTCTCCATTCCTCAGGCATTTTCTCACCCTCAAATATTCCATTAAATATTTGAGTCAAAAACCTCACTGCCACCTCTCCAAGACATTTCCAAACCTCCACTGGTATGTCATCAGGTCCTACTGCCTTCCCCTTCTTCATTCTTTTCAGAGCTTTCCAGACTTCACCCTCACTAATCTTTCCCACTTCCTGGTCCACAGTTTCTATGACCTCCACTCTTCTTTCTCTTTCATTCTCTTCATTCATTAGCTCCTCAAAGTAATCCTTCCATCTTCCCATCACACTCTCCTCACTTGTTAGAACATTACCATTCCCATCTTTAATAAGCCTAACCTGCTGCACATCCTTTCCAGCCTGATCCCTCTGTCTTGCCAATCGGTATAAGTCCTTCTCGCCCTCTTTAGTGTCCAGTCTCTCATACAACTCATTGTACACCCTCTGCTTTGCCTTAGCTACTTCCCTCTTTGCTCTATGACCCATTTCCTTATATTCCTGTCTCATCTCTTCAGTCCTCTCACTGCCATATCAGAATCAGAATCAGAATATCTTTATTGACATTACCATTGCACCAGGGCACAATACAACGTGATTGAATTACGCACATTCGTCTTAAGATGGGACGAGTGCACGAAGCCGCAGCAATTATGTGATATGTGCCCTAAGTTATGTGGCAGCGCCAATATTAAAAGAAGGGAAGATAACATGAGGATAAGTTGTGGTATTATAAAAAAGATCTTTCACATCTTGCCTGTTTAGTCACCATATGAGAAATCAAAAAACTCTACCAGAAAGAATATTTAAGACAAATCACATATGCATTGAGGTTGAGGCAGTGATTCTGTCCATGAGCCATTTCAAGAGAGTAAACAGTTCTGTTGATGTTACCAGCCGGCATCTCCGATAGCGCCCACAGAAAGTTCTCCGGGGAGGGGGATGGGTAGCGATAGGTGGACGCAGATGGTGTCCTCAGTAACACGTCTCAGGAGAAATTTGATATCCAGCCTTTCCAAGGCTGTTTGGGAAGTCAGAGATAACATAAATGTTTTTTTCACTTCAGGCACACAATGTAATTTCTGTAACCTTGAGTCCTGCTGGATGATCTGATCCAATATGATCAAATTTTGGGAACATTTCACTGATCCAAGCTATGCCTCATCCTCCAGATCCATATTTCTTCTTGGCTAATCTGTTTCTTTGAATGGCATCCTGCACTTCACTATTCCACCACCAGGTTTCCTTATCATCCATTCTCTGTCCAGATGACACACCAAGTACCTTCCTACCTGTCTCTCTAATTACTGTTGCTGTAGTAGCCCAGTCACTTGGAAGCTCTTTCTTACCACCCAGAGCCTTTAACAGCTCGTCTCTGAATTTCTCACAACATTCTTCCTTCTTCAGCTTCCACCATTTGGTCTTCTTCTCTGATTTTACTCTTTTTCTCTTCTTCACAACAACAGTCATTCTACACACAACCATCCGATGCTGTCTGGCCACGCTCTCCCCTGCCACAACCTTACAGTCTCCAATCTCCCTCAGGTTTCCTCTTCTACACAGAATGTAGTCGACCTGTGTACTCCTTCCTCCACTCTTATAGGTCACTCTATGTTCCTCCCTCTTTTGGAAATAGGTATTGACTATAGCCATTTCCATTCTCTTGGCAAAATCCACCACCATCTGTCCTTCCTGGTTTCTTTCCTTGACACCAAACCTACCCATCACTTCCTCATCCCCTCTGTTTCCTTCACCAACATGTCCATTCAGGTCTGCTCCAATCACCACTCTTTCCTCCCTGGGAATACTCTCTATCACTTCATCCAGATCTTTCCTAAATGTATCTTTCTCTTCCCCATCACATCCAACCTGTGGAGTATAACCACTGACTATGTTTAGCATCAAACCTTCTTCTTCTACCTTCAGGCACATCACCCTATCTCACACTCTCTTCACCTCTACTACATTATTTGCAAACTCCTCCTTCGGGACCACCCCTACTCCATTCCTCTTTCTATCCACACCATGGTAAAACAGTTTGAACCCTGTTCCAATGCTGCGGGCCTTGCTGCCCTTCCACTTGGTCTCTTGGACACATAAAACATCTACCTTTCTTCTCTGCATCATGTCAGCCAGCTCTCTACCTTCGCCTGTCCTGAAGTCGGAGTCATTCTCCCCACTATCACAGACATTTACACCTCCAGATGCAGGAAAAGAGCCACCTGCATCATGAAAGACCCCACTCACCCAGCACACACACTCTTTGCCCCACTCCCCTCAGGACGGAGGTTGAGGAGCATCAAATGTAGAACCACTAGACTGAGGAACAGCTTCTACCCTGAGGCTGTTAGACTCATGAATAAATAAACAATAAGAATAAACACTGCAAAATATCACAACATGCTGATGCTGATCTGTTTTCTTGTTGCTGTGTTCATCTGTGACCATCTGCTCATACAGACTCGTGTTCGTGCTGCTGTTTGTAATGATGTTTTTCTATTACATTAGGGCTTAGTGTATTTCTAGTTGATGTTTTTCTTAGTTTATCCTAGATGTTATTACCGTTTTTCTCTTACATTTTGTTGTTGGATGTAACTGGGACCCTGTGTACATAATCTCGTTTCATCACATGTACATGCGGTGCAAATGACAATAAAGACTCTCTGACTCTGACTCTGATTGTCCACACATTTAGAGTTGCAACCCTCAGTCCTACATTCTTCACTTTCCTCTTCTCCCTCTGTCTCCTGACATGTTTCCCTCCTCGGGGTCTTCAGATATCTTTGATGCAATTAAAATATAAAAATCTCCATTTTTACTTGTAACAGTTGCAGCTGAACTGCGTCGTAGGGTAACATTGTGTTTTACATTTTTAATGTTCACATGTCACATTTTACTTCTGGCATCTCACTGAAGACGATCACCATACAGCCTGAAACAGATGTAGGCTGATCAGAGGGTAAACAGGCACTCAGCGTTGATCATAATCATAATCATGTCCTGTTACGTCTTTACTACAGAACAAGCGTGCAGATGATGCAACCAGTTGAGGCCTAACTGATTTTTTTTGAAGGAATGTATGAGCCCTGCTTGTTTTTCTGTTTGTGACTGATGTTAGTACAAATGTATTTTTAGAACAGTAAGTTGGTGCTTTTAATGCATCATTGAGCTGAAAAAAGGAATAATAATAAATAGTAAGAGAACGTGATTATCTTTGTTTCTTTAACAGGCTACTTTAATCTTCACAAATTTAAATTTGAAGAGAGAAAGAGCCATGAACTCATTTGATTAAAGGGCAGCATCAGCTCAACAGGAAGTCAGGGTGGGACATTTGTTTCTATCTTACTTTGAGTTATACGGTGGCCGAGGGGTGCAAACGCACTGCAAGAAGAGATAAGCGCTTCAAAAAGTGAAATGCGCTGCAAAAAATGAACGAGCTTCAAAAGGACGGCTGCAAATTAAAAAAGACGGCTGCAAATTAAAAAAAGATGGCTGCAAATAAGACGGCTGCAACGGAAGTGGTCCAGACCACTATTGTCAAGGTAGCANCTCAGGAAATCTGTAGGCAGCAAAACAGGAAACCCCACAACTATGGGGCAGTCGAACAAAAAACAAATCATAAAGCATATTATAGTTTTCGGAATAGCACTAGTTATTTATGTATTTTAACTTATTTATTTTAAGAATATTTTACACTTCATCAAAACTGTCTAGTTGTATTTGTTTTGATACTGTGCGATAGAGGTGCAATGCATTAATGCCGAGTTGGGTCAGTGGTCTAAGATTTAGATTGGGATGCGGGAGACCCGGGTTCGATCCTTGGTCTTGGAGAAATTTTTAGTATTATTTTTTCACTGTTATGCCGACGATACACAGCTTGACATCAGGACTGGAGCATCCTCATCTTCCACCTTGTCATCTCCATCTTCACTCACTGCCCTCTCTGCCTGCCTGGAGGCAATTAGGGCATGGATGAATCAGAACTTTCTTCAATTAAACTGCTCCAAGACTGAGGCCATACTGATTGGCACCCCTCACCAGGTACAAACATCTCCTATAACAACACTTTCCTTTTCTGGACAAGACATCCCCCTCTCCACCTCTGTTACTAATCTTGGAATAAAAATGGACTCCAATCTTACATTTGAAAATCACATTAAGCTTCTGTTTAAAACTTGCTTCTTCCATCTTCGAAACATCTCCAGACTTCGCCCATCCCTAACTTTTTCCGATGCTGAGAAGCTCGTCCATGCTTTTGTCTCCTCCAGGCTCGACTACTGCAACTCCCTGTTTATTGGAATCCCTGGCAAAAACCTTCAGAAACTTCAATATATTCAAAACAGTGCAGCAAGGATCTTGTTGAGAGTTCGTAAATTTGAACATATTACGCCCATTCTCCATAACCTTCATTGGCTTCCTGTCGCCTACAGAATTCAGTACAAAACTGCTCTCATTACACATCAATGCTTACATGGAACTTCACCAGATTATCTGAAGGATATTCTTATTCCATACTCATCCACCCGGTCGCTGCGGTCACAGAACAGTAATCTCCTTCACATTCCGAGAACCAAATTAAGGACCATGGGAGACCGGGCTTTCAGTGTGGCTGCCCCCCGCCTGTGGAACTCTCTTCCTGACTGTCTGAGAGCCCCACAGTCTGTGGTTGACTTTAAGAGCGGCTTGAAGACCTTTCTTTTCAACCGAGCATACTCTACCTCCTCATGATTCTACTTTTGATCTTAGTTGATACTGTTATTGATTTTACTTGTTTTATTGACATTTAATTCTGTTGCACCTTGTAGCACTTTGAGATTTTCATTAATGAAAAGTGCGTTATAAATTGAATTCATTATTATTATTATTATTATTTTTCTTTTTTTTTAAGCCTTTTGTTTTGGATAGATCGGGTGGAATACATCTACATGTTTATTCTTCAAAGAATAAATCGGGTGGAATAGATAAATACATCTACATGTTTATTCTTCAAAGAATAAATCGGGTGGAATAGATAAATACATCTACAGGTTTATTCTTCAAAGAATAATCAAGGAATCAAGGAGTTTTATTAACATTGCATCAATTTCCACCGATTACAACGTAAGTATGTATTGCAGGCATCCAGAAGAGAAATGAGTGCAAAAGCTGCAGCAAAACAAAGCATATTACATGTTTTATCAACACACGATATGTTTTATCAACACACGACATGTTTATTCAACACATTGATATGCTCTTAGCGCGGCCAGGCCCAATCTGTCTCCAGATGAAGGTCAAAAGCAGGAAAAACAGGCAGAAACACTGGGATTCACAGCATTGATATTAAAAAAAGATGAATCACATTTTGTCTTCAAGACACCGCGTGATTCAGTAAAAACCATATCAGAGCACATTTAGGTACAATAACAAAGGAAATACGGCAGGCAAGGAGATTGTGTCCATGATTAATTTCAGACAAACACAAAGTTCAGCAGGTGTGCAGCTGGGTGTTATCCGAAGCCTCACAGAAATCTCTGGGGAGGGGGAGGGGGGGGGCTCTTCAACTCCTCACTCTAGGAGAATGGATTCCCACAGCCCGCTTGTCAAGGACATGTGCAGAAGCCAGATAATGTTTCGTTTGTTATCCAAATAGACCACAGTGTTCTTTTCCACTGCCGCCTCCAAGTCTGTGGGTGCTGTTTCATGGCCGAAAGAAATCCAAATATGTGGTTCTGCTCTGCCCCGCTTTCATGAGCTTCCACCTGTCCCTTGATCGATCCTGGGTGGCTGCAAACAAGTCCCAAAACGGACAGCAGGTGCACGGTGGTCCACCACTGCACCAATCGTGCGATTGAGCTCATACAGCAGCTGGGATGAGGAGCCCACGACCCGGTTCAGAGAATTTTGCTGATCAGGCAGTCCCGACAGCGCTCTGATAGCCGCCGAAGCCTCCCTCAGCTTCCGATAACAAACAACTCCGGTTACGCCAAAAAACAGAGCAGTTGCTACCAATAATCCAATAATCCACAAATCCTCCACGTCTTCGACACTCAGAACGGACAGACACATGGGCTGCCACTGACCCCACGAGTCCAGCACGTATCCAGCCGCGTGTGTGTCGGAGGGACAGACAGCTTCTCCTGACACGGTCCGCTTCGTGGAAAAAATCTTATCCATTGAAGAAACAGCCCAATTGATTAATTCCATATTGGTTCGAGTGAGCGCTGAAGGGTCGCAGACGAGACGAAAAGCAAGCAGGGAGTAGGAAAAACTTAGGGAGGGAAGAGCAGAAAGATATGCGACCTGCCTTGCCGAGTGCCGGAAGAACTTCAATAAACATGTAGATGTACAGTATTTATCTATTCCACCCGATCTATACAAAACAAAATGCTTAAAAAAAAAGAAAAATAATACTACAAAGTTCTCCGAGACCAGGGATTGAACCTGGGTCTCCCGAATCCCAAGCCAACTCTTAGACCACTGACCCAACTTGCCATTGATGCATTGCACCTCTATTGCAGTTTTAAAATAAATAGAACCATAGACAGTTTAAATTAAGTGTAAAATATTCTTTAAATAAATAAGTTAAATACACAAATAACTAGTGTCATTCCGAAAACTATATTATGCTTTATGATTTGTTCTTTGTTTGACTGCTCCTAGTGGTCTGGAGCACTTCCGTTGCAGCCGTCTTATTTGCAGCCGTCTTTTTTTATTTGCAGCCGTCTTTTTTAAATTGCAGCCGTCTTTTTTTAATTTGCAGCCGTCCTTTTGAAGCTCGTTCATTTTTTGCAGCGCGTTTCACTTTTTGTAGCGCTTGTCTCTTCTTGCAGCGCATTTGCACCCCTTGGCCACCGTAAAGTTAGGATGTATCATCTATCCACCCATTATCTTTTACCCACTTCTTCCATTTTGGGTCACGGGGGTCGCCAGTGCCCATGTCCAGCAATCACTGTGTGAGGGACACCCTGGACCATATCTGTCAAGTCTCCCGTTTTGGCCGGGAAACTACCGTATTTTACCCCTCTTTCCCGTCGTGATCCCGAATTATTATTTTCCCGGAAATCTCCCGTATTATAATATTATTTAAAAAAAAAAAAAAAACATTCCAGTGCCTCTGTCACTAGCCTCGCGAGAACTGCCACCTGCAGTCGCCTCGGTGGCAGTTCTCGCGATGTTAGGGCTGGCGCGGCTGAGAACAAACCCGGAAAAACACAGAGATGGATGTAACGAGAAGTAACGAGAGAGGAGGCGTCCCTGCCAAAAAAGTTAAGACTTCGTGTAAATATGTTGAAAAATGGGACAGCGAATTTATTTTCCTAAAGTTTATTATGCGTTTTAAGATTTGTAACTGCGACTTTAGTCTCATGGGGGAAGGAACGATGTCCGTCAGCATGAAAAATCCGTCAAGCACAAAGGTAGGCTTATCAGATTGTGATCACATAACTGGTTTAAAAGAGGCTGATAGGTAGTTATTTTAGATTTCTTGTAAACCTGTCTTAAAATGTAAGGGGTTCTGGACTTTGGTTGGCTAGTGCAGGGGGCTGCAACCTGCGGCTCTGGAGCCACATGTGGCTCTTTGGTCCCTCAGCAGTGGCTCTTCCAAGCTTTGATCAAAACTAACTTTAAACTGAATTTTATTTGTTCTTATAACAACAAAAAGGGCTAGTTTTAGCAGTTTTTCCTGTCATTTCCTTTGCAAATGTGTGAATACTAGAACTAATAGAAGGAGTAAAACATAAGTTAACTTTATTTATTTGAAGTAGGATATTTAATTTTTCCACAATTAAAATAATTTACCTAGACCTGCATAGTTCATTATTTTATTTTTTAATTGGGAAAGATCACATTATTTTTTCCTTCTTTATGATAATCTGGTCTTTTTTAGTCTTAAAATGTAAAAATATCAACAAATCATTAGATATTTTCAGCTTTACAATGGCCAGAAAACTACCGGCCAGAAAATTGTCCTTTAACAAACTTAAAGTGGTCTGTGGGCCACCAGTTGAGAATCCCAGTTGGCTCCAAAAACATTTAATTTAGTGAACAAAGGGGCAGAAATGGCTCTTTTGATCATAAAGGTTGTAGATCCCTGGCCTAGTGGGGTGGCTCGGCGTACCCGGCAGAAAATTTCCCTTATTTTTAAATCCAAAACTTGACAGGTATGCCCTGGACAGGTCTCCAGTCCATCACAGGGACACATAGAGCCAAACAACCATTCACTCTCTCACTCACACCAAGGGACAATTTAGGGATACCAATCAGCCTAACATGCATGTTTTTGGTCTGTGGGAGGAAACTGGGGTGCCCGGAGAAAACCCACGCATGCACGGAGAGAACATGCAAACTTCAACCTGAAGGGCCCCAGGACCGGATTTGAACCCATGTAACTTGCTTATTGAGGCAGCAGCTCTAGTTGTGCCACTCACTTGATGGTTTTCCATTTCTTCCAATAAAAATAAAATACAAAACTTTGGTAAGAAAACACTCTTATTATCATGATTTATTCAGATGAACAGTTCAAGTGAAGAAAACTGTAGAGAGTCAGTTTTTGATTTACATTGGGGGTGGGTTGGGGGGTGGGGGGTAGTAAAATGTTGACATTAGGTCTCATGATTTTATCCGGGTCTTGTTTCAGGAGTGAGGTGTATGGGGATACACTGCCCTCTGCTGGACTTTTTCAGTACTGCACACATCCTGAGGACTGCTCAATAATCCAAGTTTTTTTTTAAAGTAACAAAGTTAAATCAGGTCATCTGGACGGATTGAAAAAAATAAAAATAAAATAAACATTTCATCTTTTATCCAAAAGACTTTGTCAGTCTGAGGAGCTGCACTAAACTCAGACCCTATTTACACTGACACAGCGGGGGAAACATAGTTTTTTTTCATACAGGTATGTTAATTAGAGGAAAAGATCCACGTTGACATGGATGGAGTTTGTGTTTACATACATCCAAAGGAATCAGTCTCCCCCCCCCCCCCAATCCCACTGAACAAATAAAAAAAATAAAAAACTGCCTCAATGTATTTGTACATGGACCAGAAGTGTCATCCAATTTAAGATTTTGTGCAGAAATCAAAAGGGCAAAAAACAGATAATGAGTGCTCACTTTCAATTATCATGGTTTCCACTGCTCTATCATCTGCAAACTTTACAATGTGACAGCCTGGATGGGTAGGTGCACAGTCATGCGTGAGCAGAGTGAACAGGAGAGGGCTCAGCCCACATCCCTGAGGAGAGCCAGTGCTGAGGTTTATTTGTGGTGGAGGAGAAGTTGTGGATCCTCACTGACTGTGGTCTGTTTGTTAAGAAGTCTAGTACCCAGTTGCAAATGGAGGGGCTTAGTCCTAGTGTGAGTAGTTTGTCAATCAGGGTTTGGGGGGTCATGGTGTTGAAGACAGACGTGAAGTCCACAAAGAGCATACGGACGTAGGAGTCCTTCTGCTCCAGGTGGGTGACAACAGTGTGGACCACAGAGGAGATGGCGTCCTCTGTTGATCAATTCTCGTGGCATGCGTACTGATGAGGGTCCTCGTTGATGTTTGTTTTGATGTGGGTCATGACCAGTTTTTCAAAGCATTTGGTGAATATCGGAGGGGCTACGGGCCGGTAATCATTCAGACCAGTCACTATAGAGCGGGGCTGTCAAAGTCAAATACACAGAGGGCCAAAAAAAACAAGTTTGCTACAAGCCAAGGGCCGGACTAGTTCTATGTTTATTATAAGGGTGTGATATAAGATTTTTTTTTCTTCTTTCTGCACTCTTTTCATTCAATGTTTTCTTTTTGATTAGTTTTATTTCATCTCTTTTAAATTAATGAATAAATGAATTAAATAAAATATTAAATAGCTTTACATCTGCTAAGTTCTTGGCATAAATCAACACAGACATGTTCCTGCTTTTAGTATTTTACATTGTTTTATATTGTGGCTGTTTATGTTTCATTTTTTTATACAGTTTTCTTATGATTTTTAATTAATATGCTTTTTTATGATTTACTGTTGGCTGCAAGTATCAAGCTGCAAAATCCTTCATTTTCTACAGCTGATAACTGTTGGTCATTAATTATGATGAAGTTTAGCAACTTCTCGGTGAACATTTGAGCTCCATGGCTTCAGCTGTGTGTTTTTCTTGTTCAATCTGGGGCGGGCGCTCTGATTTCGGTCACTCGCTCTCAGCCTGTCCCTCCTACGAGATAGTCAGACAGGTTGGACTGGACGCAGCTGGCCGCGGTCGGTCTTCCTGTTTCGGTTGAGCGAGAGTGGTGTCCCGCTGAAGCCCCAGAGCTCGAATGTCCAACGTAAAACTAACTTGACCGCGGTTTAATGTGGCGCTATGGCTCTGCAGACATTGCACGTTGCTATCTTGTGGTGTTTAGTGTAAAATACCTCCACACAGCAGACATGTTATGATGAAAAGTTGGCTAGCTGTAGCTAAAGTGCTACTCACTCAGTCCGCACGCTGTAGCTCGTTGCAAACTATGAAATGGATTTCCTGAATGTGATGTGAGAAGGGTCTTATTACTCTGGGTTCATGAGACACGACTCCAGATCGGATCGGCCCACACCCTACTACCGTTGCATTGTGGGGAATGTAGTGTTGGTGCATGGAAAACACCAGCGGACGGCTGTGTCCTGCGGGCCGGTTCTAATAGTAATTAAATATCATCCAGGGGGCCATAAATAATTAATTTGCGAGCTGGATCTGGCCCGCGGGCCGGAACTTTGACATATGTGCTCTAACTGTTCAATCGTCTTGGGCCTTCTTTGTCGCACCTTCCTCTTTTTGATGCGCCAAATGTTCTCTATGGGTGAAAGATCGTTGGTTACGTATTGTAACCCCAGATTCTGAGTGTAAGCGTAGCCCTTTAAAGCTACACCTATTGGTTCCCTTTCGGTCGGTTCACTTCGGTGCAACACATATATGAGGAATTGTGCCCCGTGTGTTCACCTGTGAAGTTTCTTTCATCATGCCTGTCAAGGCCAATGAGACTTCTGCATGAGCAGGAGGCCCCGCCCTCCTGCTATAAAACATGTAGCACGTCTCATTTCCGTAATCTTATTGCACTTCACCTCACTTCAACCTGACTCAACGCGAGACACTTGTACGTGACTCAACTGTCCAATTGGAGGTGAGCTCACTCCCTGCCCAGGGCGTCACTACAAGGCTTTTTGTTTTATCCTACGTACGCTTAGTTTAGCTTTCTAAGTTTTTCACACGTTTAGCCCAGCTAACGTGCAAGTTGCTGTCGCTGTTTCGATGACTTGTTTAGCTCAGCTAACTGGCCACAACGTACTTCCCTGTTTAGCCCAGCTAACAAGGAGATTCTTGAACAGCACAGTTGAAGAGGAGGAATTTTCTGCTTTTTTACCTGTTTAGCCCAGCTAACGGGTAATTTTTCACGCTTCCTCTCCGGACAGCTAACATGGCACCGGAGAAGAGCAAGAAGAAGTCGAAGGCCCCTAGTAAGTCTTCCATGTCTAAGTTTATGTGAATTTTTCATTTCAGAAGCGGACACCCACGAATCTTGCCCAATGTGTCTCGGCATGTTGCATGCTAAAGGCCGGCGCAGAGCTCCGCGCTGGACCGAGCCCCGCGCCACGCGCACGCGCTGCGCGTGGGGGGTTCACAGCAGAGCACAGTGTGAAGCAGCTGTGGCTCCAACAGAGCTCTGCTTTCTTCTCAGCAGCTGCACGCGGAGGGGGACTGAACTGAAGGTCGCTGATTGGTCAGACACCGCGCTTCGCGTAGGCGCTCGTAAAATTGGAGCTTGGCGCGCTCGCGTGAACGTTCAAAGGGCTTGTGCAACGGCGACCTCACGGCGCTCACATAGCGGGGCGCCGCGCTCGCTCAAGCGCGGAGCTCTGCGCCGGCCTTAAGGCAGCACTAGCCAACCCGGAGTCATGCGTGCACTGCGGTCGACTCCGACAATCGACACAGGAGAAATGATATATATATATACATATATATATATATTTTTCTTGATGAAGATTTTGGGGAACTCGAGCGCAGCAAAGGACCCACTACTGTCCGAGGCTCTTAGGTCGACGACAGAGCTGGAGTCCAACGAAATGGAAGACATTGTGACGCTGTCCTGGGGCGAGCAGATGGAACTCCTCTAAATGGATGTTAACTGAAGCACAAGAGTCAAGTACGACGTGTCGGACATGCTTCTGTCGGACGAGATCTCTTTAACGGCCTTTGGCGAAATCTCCGACGACGAAGTGGCGCAAGGCGTCGAAGAGGAAGCAGAGGACTTTTCACACGAGGCTGTGGCGGCGTCCGTCGAAGCGGAAGGCTCCACCCCAGCCCTGTTCGACCTGTGCTGTAGAGCGGCCGAGTCTCTCAAGGTGCCGTAGCCCGCACCCCCACCTCGACCACTACAGACGAGGCTGCCGGGTAATTATTTCCTCCCGATGCAACAAACCTCAGTGAGGCACAAACTACCGGTGTTCCCAGACTTTTTAACGGAACTCACACGGTCATGGTCGGCGCCAAAGGCAACGCTGTCCTTCCCCCTCTCCCAGTTCCTGGACTTGTAGAACATGGAGCCGGCAGGTCTGTCTCACATCCCCCCATGGATGAAACACTGGCGGCAGACCTGGCACCCAAAACTTTGGCCAACAAGCACACGCTACCCAGCAAACAATGTTGGTTCTCAGCGGCGCAGCTGGACAAGATCTACCGCGCACAGTGCCTTGCAGCCTGCGCGTTCAACACAGCCTTGATGCTACAGGCATACCAGGCGGAAAAGCTGCAGGAACTGCAAGAAGCCACTAATTCAAAGAAAAAGGTGGCAGAACCACTGGAAGAGGCACGCAGGACAGCTGACTTTATCTTCCGCCTGTCTGGAACAACAGCTATCGCTCTGGGCAAAAGCATGGCTGAAGTGGTTGTCGCCCAGCGCAGTGGCGGCTCCTCATTATTTTTCATGGGGGGGCGCCGCCATCTAGTGGTCATGAACACCAAGTGCTCAGTGCAGTTTTTTGTGCACTTGTTTCATGAGTGGTTTTTATTTGTTTATCTGCTTAGAACAACAGATGAAATTTAGCTTTGTGTTAATTCAGATGCCAAGTCAAGTCAGATTTATTTATAGAGCACATTTAAAACAGAAACTGTTACCAAAGTGCTTAACAAAAAGATCACATCTTCAAATAAAACGTAACAAGATATATTTACAGCACATTTATATTCATGGAATATTGATGAATGTTCAGTGGTAAATAAATGGGAACAAATATTTTATCTTTAGAATTTTGCATCATATCCTAAGACTACCTTTTGAAATTACTTTAATACATCATATATTTTTCATTCATTCAACCTTTATTTAGGCAGGTTAATCTCATTGAGCCTCGAGGACTCATTTACAATAGAGACCTTTTTCAACAAAGAATGACAACAGAGACAACAAGAGACATTCATAAGAGAGGCATACAGATTTTTTTTTTCTAAAGTCAAAGCAAAACAGCTAGATTATAAGGCAAATGTAGGAACATGTCTGTATTGGTTCTAGCCAGGAGTCCAACAGATTCTTAATCTTAAAACAATTTAGAGGTCAAGGTCGAGAGCTTCATATCTTTTTGTAAGACATTCCAGGAAGCAGGAGCAGAGTAGGAGAAGGCCCTTTTTCCAAGTTCAGTCCTCACTGATGGAACACTGCAGGTAGTCATGTCCTGAGAGCGCATGCTGTAGCTGCACTCATGCTGTTTGATGGTCTCCTCCTTCATCCATCCATCCATTATCTTCTGCTTCTGGGTCATTGGGGCAGCAGCTTTAACAGGGCCATCATCCATCCATCCACCTATGACAAACAACAACACACACAGCATGTCGCTGAGCACACATTTAAAAACTTGCATATGTTTATAACAAGTATTTTACATAATTGTGACAATTGACTCTATGAAACTTTTTTTTTTTTTCAGTTTTAAAAATATCTGTGAGAAAAGTGAGTGCTGAGATTTATTGAAGCAAAACAGCTCAAAGTTCAAAAGAGCAACTCATAAGGTAAGAGTAGTTTTTGAATTTACCATGTCCTGGATGACTGAGAATCTTAACCAGCACAACATATAATTCATATATACTTTATTGATGCCAAAGTGAAATTAAATGTTAAACTCGTCTTTGTTTCATTATGCTGGTGGATGTGTGCAGGAAGGATCTATTGGTCTGTTTTAAAGTGGATCTGAAGAAGCCTCTGGTATGACAGTCTGATGAAGAGGGTGAGGGTTGTCTAATGTTCTTCTTTTTATGAAGAATCCTTCTTTGTACAATCCAATTCTGGTCCTGCTACTCCAGCAGATGGCAGAAGAGCTCATGGATGGCATCACTCATGATCGATGGAAGAGACAGTTTGAACTTCCTCTCTTTCGTCTTTGCTCTTGCTCTGCATCCATTTTTCAACTCATTCGGGGCTGTAGTTGAGATGTTGAGCTTTTGAGATGTTATCTGCTGCTCCTGGTTATTGTTATGGTTATGCATCATAACAAATGTCCAAAGCTAAAAAGCTTTCAGTAAAAAAAAACTTCCAGCTGTACAGCATCAGACACCAGAAAGTCCAATGAGTTTAAAGCTCCACTGACATGATTTTTTAACTTTTCAAAAAATGGCACAACATATATAAATATTAAGATTGACCTCTGACCGTTTTTGCGAAAATAATGTTAAATGAATGAAAATTCCTCTCAAAAATTGTTTAAAATTAGCGCCGTTTTTTTAGACGGAAAATTCGGGTTTTCCGGTCACGTGTTTGTGACGTCAGATAAAGGAATTCCCTCCAACCGCACATTGAATACAATGGACAAATATATAAACGCATCCGTCGAATTTAGCCATCTAAAACTGTAGATATTAGCGATTTAGCTCCAGTTCGTGAAGCAGAAGTTATTTTGAGTGATAAAAAACAAGGAGCAATGTTTCATTTCTCCGTGTTGCTTGTTGTTATTTCAGGAAATGTTGCACATTCATGAATTGAGCACCAGATGTCAGCAAAGCTACCGTGAACTCTTACAGAGCTCTGTAATGGAGAAATATCTAAACGTATCCGTCGAATTTAGCCATTTAAAACATCAGATATTAGCGATTTGGCTTAAGTCCATGAAGTAGAAGTTATTTTGAGTGATAAAACACAAGGAGCAATGTTTCATTCCTCCGTGTTGGTTGTTTTTATTTCAGGAAAGGTTTCACATTCATGAAGTGAGCCCTTGGCTGACATCTGGTGCTCACTTCATGAATGTGCAACATTTCCTGAAATAAAAACAACCAACACGGAGAAATGAAACATTGCTCCTTGTGTTTTATCACTCAAAATAACTTCTACTTCATGGACTTAAGCCAAATCGCTAATATCTGATGTTTTAAATGGCTAAATTCGACGGATACGTTTAGATATTTCTCCATTACAGAGCTCTGTAAGAGTTCACGGTAGCTTTGCTGACATCTGGTGCTCAATTCATGAATGTGCAACATTTCCTGAAATAACAACAAGCAACACGGAGAAATGAAACATTGCTCCTTGTTTTTTATCACTCAAAATAACTTCTGCTTCACGAACTGGAGCTAAATCGCTAATATCTACAGTTTTAGATGGCTAAATTCGACGGATGCGTTTATATATTTGTCCATTGTATTCAATGTGCGGTTGGAGGGAATTCCTTTATCTGACGTCACAAACACGTGACCGGAAAACCCGAATTTTCCGTCTAAAAAAACGGCGCTAATTTTGAACAATTTTTGAGAGGAATTTTCATTCATTTAGCATTATTTTCGCAAAAACGGTCAGAGGTCAATCTTAATATTTATATATGTTGTGCCATTTTTTGAAAAGTTAAAAAATCATGTCAGTGGAGCTTTAACTATTCCTTTTCTTTTCATTCATTCAACCTTTATTTAGTCAGGTAAATCTTATTGAGCCTCGAGGGCTCATTTACGAAAGCGACCTGCTACAAACTAAAGAATGATGAACATCAATGATACAAATACATTAAACAATAAACAAAAGAAAATAAAAAGTAGCAAAAAGTAGCAAAAACATTATAAGGTAGATGTACAAAAAAATCAAAGACAGGAACATATCTGCATTGGTTTTTGCCAGGATTCCAACAGATTCTGAAAACCATCCAGAGAGGTCAGGGCCGAGAGCTTCAGATCTTTTTGTAAGATATTCCAGGAAGCAGGAGCAGAGAGAAGGCCCTTTTTCCAAGTTCAGTCCTCACTGACGGAACACTGCAGGTGATCATGTCCTGAGAGCGCACGCTGTAGCTGCACTCACGCAAAGACATGTAGGAGGAGATGTATGAGGGCAGCAGACCAAGAAGTGATTTGAAGATGAAAATGTACCAGTGGAAGAGTCTGCGTGAGGTTAATGATGTCCAATTAACCAGTGAATACAGGGTGCAGTGGTGGGTACGATAATCACAGCCAGTTATGAATCTTAGTGCACCATGATAGACAACATCCAACATCCGCAGGGTGCTTGTAGGAGCGTTCATGTATAGAATGTCACCATAATCAATGGAGGGAAGGAAAGTCACAGATACAAGGCGTTTCCTAGCATTCAGTGTTAGACATGATTTATTTCTGAAAAAGAAACCCAGTTTAACTTTCAGTTTCTTCACTAGGTTTTCCACGTGGAGTTTAAAAGAGAGATGTAAATCGACCAGGATACCCAAATATTTATAGGAATCAACAAACTCAATAGGGACACCATTTGAGGAAAAAATCAGAGGAAGATCTGCTGGAACCGACTTCCTACTTGAAAAAAACATCCCTTTTGTTTTTTCAGCATTTAGGACAAGTTTGAGACGGAACAAATCTGACTGAGAAAGAGCAGGAAAGAACTGTTTGCTGGCATTAAGAAGGCCAAGGCCACATATGCACAGAGAATCGAGGGTCAGTTCACCTCACAAGACCCACGGAGCATGTGGAAGGGCATTAAATGCATAACAGATTACAAAGGCAAGAGCAAACAATGCCCCAAGGACCCATCTCTGCCTGATGCCCTCAATAAGTTTTATGCACGTTTTGAAGACCCAAACAGACCAGCTAGCACCAGACTCACCTCATCACCAGATGAAGAGCATCTCAGAGTGACCGTAGCAGAAGTGAGAGGCAGTCTCAGAAGGATCAACCCTCATAAAGCAACCGGACCAGACAACATCCCAGGGAAAGTTCTGAAGGAATGTGCGGACCAGCTCTGTGAGGTGCTGGCTGACATCTTCACCACCTCACTTGCACTGGAGTCAGTTCCCACCTGCCTGAAGACCGCCACCATCATCCCAGTTCCAAAGAGCTCCACAGTGACTGGTCTGAATGACTATAGACCGGTGGCCCTCACCCCGATAGTCGCTAAATGTTTTGAGAAACTGGTCATGTCCCACATCAAGACAACCGTCAACATCAATGAGGACCCTCATCAGTATGCATACCGCGAGAACCGATCAACAGAGGACGCCATCTCCTCTGTGGTCCACACTGCTCTCACCCACCTGGATCAGAAGGACTCATATGTCCGTATGCTCTTTGTGGACTTCACATCTGCCTTCAACACCATGATCCCCCAAACTCTGATAGACAAACTATCCACACTTGGACTAAGCCCCTCCGTTTGTAACTGGGTACTAGACTTCTTAACAAACAGACCACAGTCCGTGAAGATCCACAACTTCTCCTCCTCCACCATAACCCTCAGCACTGGCTCTCCTCAAGGATGTGTGCTGAGCCCTCTTCTGTTCACTCTGCTCACATATGATTGTACAGCCACACATCCAGGCTGTCATATTGTTAAGTTTGCAGATGATACAGCGGTGGTGGGATGCATCACAAACAATGATGAGTCCAGCTACAGACAGGAGGTGGAACACCTGGAGAGCTGGTGCAAAGAGAATAACCTTCACATGAATGTGAAGAAGACAAAGGAGATGATTGTGGACTTCAGAAGGAACAAACACACCCACACCCCACTGAACATAAGTGGATCTGCAGTGGAAGTGGTCTCCAGCTACAAGTACTTGGGTGTACACTTGAATGATAACCTCAGCTGGAGCAACAACACCACCAGCCTGATCAAGAAAGGTCATCAGAGACTCTACTTCCTCAGACGGCTGAGACGAGCTGGTCTGAGCAGCCCAGTCCTCACCTCCTTCTACAGGTGTGCAGTGGAGAGCATCCTGTGCTCCAGCATCAACGTGTGGCATGGAGGCTGCACAGCTGCAGAAAGAAAAGCTCTACAGAGAGTGGTGAAGGCTGCACAGAGGTCTGTTGGAGTCAGTCTCCCCACCATCACAGACATTTACACCTCCAGATGCAGGAAAAGAGCCACCTGCATCATGAAAGACCTTACTCACCCAGCTAGGGATGCACCGATACCGATACCAGTATCGGGTATCGGTTCGATACCATGTGCGTTTACTCGTACTCGTACTCATAAAAGGGCTCCGATACTACAGGACCCGATACCAGTTTCATTTCATTTCAGAGTCAGAGAGAGAATTTATTGTCATTTGCACCGCATGTAGTACATGTGTTGAAAACGAGATTATGTACACAGGGTCCCAGTTACATCCAACAACAAATGCAAGAGAAAAACAATAATAACATCTAGGATTAACTAAGAGAGACATCAGCTAGTAATACACTAAGCCCTAATGTAGTAGAAAAACATCATTATAAACAGCAGCACGAACATGAGCAGATGGTCACAG
Source organism: Garcialebias charrua (assembly GCA_038048925.1). Taxonomy (NCBI): domain Eukaryota; kingdom Metazoa; phylum Chordata; class Actinopteri; order Cyprinodontiformes; family Rivulidae; genus Garcialebias; species Garcialebias charrua. Next base: position 22,600 of record JBBPBX010040256.1, read on the forward strand.
ATGAACGCAGATAGTCACAGATGAACGCAGCAACAAGAAACAGATCAGTATCAGCATGATGTGACATTTTGCAGTGTTTATTCTTATTATTTATTTATTCATGAGTCTGACAGCCTCAGGGTAGAAGCTGTTCCTCAGTCTAGTGGTTCTACATTTGATGCTCCTCAACCTCCGTCCCGAGGGGAGTGGTGCAAAGAGTGAGTGTGCTGGGTGAGTGAGGTCTTTCATGATGCAGGTGGCTCTTTTTCTGCATCTGGAGGTGTAGATGTCTGTGATGGTGGGGAGACTGACTCCCACAGACTTCTGTGCAGCCTTCACCACTCTTTGTAGAGCTTTCCTCTCTGCAACTGTGCAGCCTCCATGCCACACGTTGATGCTGGAGCACAGGACGCTCTCCACTGCACACCTGTAGAACGAGGTGAGGACTGAGCTTCTCAGACCGGCTCGTCTCAGCCGTCTGAGGAAGTAGAGTCTCTGATGACCTTTCTTGATCAGGCTGGTGGTGTTATTGCTCCAGCTGAGGTTATCATTCAAGTGTACACCCAGGTACTTGTAACTGGAGACCACCTCCACCGCAGATCCACCTATATACAGTGGGGTGTGGGTGTGTTTGTTCCTTCTGAAGTCCACAATCATCTCCTTCGTCTTCTTCACATTCATGTGAAGGTTGTTCTCTTTGCACCAGCTCTCCAGATGTTCCACCTCCTGTCTGTAGCTGGATTCATCATTATCTGTGATGCATCCCACCACAGCTGTATCATCTGCAAACTTAACAATATGACAGCCTGGAAGTGTGGCTGTACAATCATATGTGAGCAGAGTGAACAGAAGAGGGCTCAGCACACATCCTTGAGGAGAGCCAGTGCTGAGGGTGATGGTGGAAGAGGAGAAGTTGTGGATCTTCACGGACTGTGGTCTGTTTGTTAAGAAGTCTAAGACCCAGTTACAAATAGAGGGGCTTAGTCCAAGTGTAGATAGTTTGTCTATCAGAGTTTGGGGGATCATGGTGTTGAAGGCAGATGTGAAGTCCACAAAGAGCAGACGCACGTATGAGTCCTTCTGATCCAGGTGGGTGAGAGCAGTGTGGACCACAGAGGAGATGGCGTCCTCTGTTGATCGGTTCTCACGGTATGCATATTGATGAGGGTCCTCGCTGATGTTGACGGCTGTCTTGATGTGGGACATGACCAGTTTCTCAAAACATTTAGCGACTATCGGGGTGAGAGCCACCGGTCTATAGTCATTCAGACCAGTCACTGTGGAGCTTTTTGGGACTGGGATGATGGTGGCAGTCTTCAGGCAGGTGGGAACTGACTCCAGTGAAAGTGAGGTGGTGAAGATGTCAGCCAGCACCTCACAGAGCTGGTCCGCACATTCCTTCAGAACTTTCCCTGGGATGTTGTCTGGACCCGTAGCTTTATGAGGGTTGATCCTTCTGAGACTACCTCTCACTTCTGCTGCGGTCACTTTGAGGTGCTCCTCGTCTGGTGATGAGTTGAGTCTGGTGCTAGTTGGTCTGTTTGGATCATCAAAACGTGCATAAAACTTATTGAGGGCATCAGGCAGGGATGGGTCCCTGGGGCATTGTTTGCTTTTGCCCTTGTAGTCTGTTAAGCATTTGATGCCCTGCCACATGCTCCGTGGATCATGTGAGGTGAACTGTCCCTCGATCCTCTGTGCATACGCGGCTTTGGCCTTCTTTATGCCATCATCCAGTTCTCTCCTGCACTTTCTCAACTCCTCAGTATCTTTAGACTTGAATGCAGTGTCCCTGGCTGCCAGCAGGGTGCGGACATCCTTATTTAGCCAGGGTTTTTGATTGGGGTAAAATTTAACACACTTTCTTATGGATACATTTTCAGCACATGTACTGATGTAACCCAGGACTGAGGAAGCATAAAGTTCCAGGTCAACTGAACTTCCATTCGTAGCTGCCTCTTTGAAGACAGACCAGTTTGTGTTTTCAAAGCAGTCTCTTAGCATGGGGGAACTATCTTGGCGCCACGATGTGATCACTCTTTGTTCCGGCTTGTGACGTCTGAGTGGGGGGAGCTGTCTAGGGACCAATAGCAGGGAGCGATGGTCGGAAGCCCCGAGCGGTGGGCGTGGCTTCGCCGTGTACGCCCCCTTCACATTCGTGTAGACCTGGTCTAGTGTCTTATTTCCTCGTGTTGCTGTGAAAACGTGCTGATTGAAGGTTGGAAGAATGACACGTAAATCTACGTGATTGAAGTCCCCGGAAACAATGAAAAACCCCTCAGGATATTTACACTGCAGCGAGGTGAGTAAGTCATGAATTTCTCCCTGGGCGTCGTTGGCATTAGCATCGGGTGCTATGTAAACATTGCTTATTATTATCGCTGAATAGTCGCGGGGAAGATAATGTGGCCGACATCTTATTGTTAAAAGCTCCACAGCAGCTGAGCAGATCCTGCTGATAACGGCACAGTTCGTGCACCAGTCTTTGTTAACGTAAATGCAGACGCCTCCGCCTCGCGTTTTCCCCGTAGTCTCGATGCACCGGTCCGTTCTGAAAAATAGCTTATTATCCAACTCATAAACAGAGTCAGGAGTGTCTTCATTGATCCATGTTTCCGTGAGACAAAGCACCGAACATCTCCTCATCTCCTCCGACGTTGTTACTCTCAGACGAAGCAAATCCATCTTGTTGTCGAGCGAACGCACGTTGGACAGGAAAAGAGCCGGCATCGGCGGTCTCCCGGTTTTAGCGTCTGCCCGCAGTCTCGTCATAATTCCTGCTCGACAGCCACGCTTTTTCCCTCGAGAGCACCGCTTTCTTTTCTTTCCTCCGCGCATCTGCTTCCAGAAAGATGATCTAAGCAGATCCAATCTTCCGAGCTCTGATTTGAGTTCGTTGCTGATTTCAGCCGTGCCTTGTGGTAAATCCGCTCCAATTCTCAACAGCTCAGTTCGGCTATAATTCACCCGCAAAAAACGCGCAGAGTCAGGTACAAAAACACTATTAAAACTACTAAAAACTGGGGATGTTCTGGAAGCCCATGAATTGCGGCTGGTCTGAGCGCGGCCATCTCTAATCTGCATTGACTAATCTTCATTGACTATGTAAGAGTTCAAATGTAAAACTTTTCTTTTTTTTTTTACAAGTTTGGACATTCTTTAAGCCCTGAAAGTATGTCCAAACTTGTACAAAAAAATAAAATGCCTCTGCGCGCGCACTGAGCCGTGCGGCTTCGGCGTTCTCCTCTTGTGTGTCTGCTCCTCCTCTGAAGGCTGAGTAGACTCGCGCTTTGGTCCGCAGGCTGGAGCGCGCGCGCTGCGCGTGCACTGTGCCGTGCGGCGAAATGCGTTTACAGTGTCGCCTCTGTGTTTATGGTTGACGCACCGCGGCGTTCTCCTCCTGTGTGTCCGCTCCTCCTCTGAGTCCTCCCTTTCGAGCGACAGAGCGTTTGGCTGTTTGGCTGCAGGACTCTTCGTGTTGATGTGGGGGGTGCAGCGAATCAAAGCGCAGCCCCCCCCCCCCCACACACACACACTGCTGAACACATAAACAATCCCCCCTCCCCTCCTTTCTGACGGAGGCTCCTTCTGCAGGATTGAACGGAGTTCAGTGACAGCTGGGGTGACAGCTGAAATAAGAAGGTTGATTTTCAATCTGGGGAACATGAATAAGTAAAGTTAAATAAAATAATAAAATCTGTAGTTAAATAAAACAGGTTTTTGAGCTGCATGCATTCAACTGGACTTGTTGCTCTCTAAACTACAGTAGTTATTGAATCAAGTTACTTATGTAGGTAAACATAGATGTTTAACCCTTTAAAATACACTTGCTTGTTACTTGAAGCTGAATTGTTTAAAAACAGTTTGCACTTTTCAGAGAGCATTTTTAATAAACGTTGGCAAAATGTTACGATTTTATTTGATCAACAACACAAAAAAGTTTCAGGCTCAGGATTTTTTTTTCACTTTAAGCCCTGTACAGATTACCAATACTGTAGTAATGTACTTTGTTTATTTATGTTTGAAGTGTCTAATGAAAATAAACAGTTTAAGTTAATTAGAATGATTTAAAAAAATATTAATTAGTACTTGTATCGGTACTTGGTATCGGCAAGTACTTTAATGTAAGTACTTGTACTTGTACTCGGTTTTCAAAAATCTGGTATCGGTGCATCCCTACACCCAGCACACTCACTCTTTGCCCCACTCCCCTCAGGACGGAGGTTGAGGAGCATCAAATGTAGAACCACTAGACTGAGGAACAGCTTCTACCCTGAGGCTGTTAGACTCATGAATAAATAATCAACACGAATAAACACTGCAAAATATCACATCATGCTGATGCTGATCTGTTTTCTTGTTGCTGTGTTCATTTGTGACCATCTGCTCATACAGACTCATGTTCGTGCTGCTGTTTATAATGATGTTTTTCTATTACATTAGGGCTTAGTGTATTACTAGTTGATGTTTTTCTTAGTTAATCCTAGATGTTATTACTGTTTTTCTCTTGCATTTGTTGTTGGATGTAACTGGGACCCTGTGTACATAATCTCGTTTTCATCACATGTACCACATGCGGTGCAAATGACAATAAAGACTCTCTGACTCTGACTCTCTGAATGATGTCAAAAGCGGATTGCAGTAACTGGAAAGCCTTAGCTACTGTTTTAGCTCGGCAATAAACAACTGTATCATCAGCATAGAAATGTAAGGATGCATCAGGGATGCTCTGACCTACATTAGCTATGTAGATTGTAAAGAGGGTTGGTCCTAAAACTGAGCCTTGTGGTACACCATTTTTAACTGTTAAATAGCTGGAAAAAGTACCGTTATGTTGAACACATTGCCTCCGATTGGAAAGATAATTAGAAAACCAACCGATGGTGTGATCAGAGAAACCGATTTCTGAGAGCTTATGACACAGGATGTTATGATCCACAGTGTCAAAAGCTTTAGATAGGTCTAAGAAAAGTGCAGCACAGTAATCCTTAGCATCCAATGCTTCAACAACATCATTAAGAACCTTCAGAGAAGCAGTTGTTGTGCTGTGTTTTTTCCTGAAACCAGTTTTTTTTATGTGTAAGAGTGGCACTTGCTGCAGTTTCCTAGATGGCCGCCAATCATCCACAGCTGACGGTCATCCACCTGATGAGCACCACCTATACTGTACTTAAGGCTGCAGTCAAGTCCTACTCTTTGCGCATTGATACCTACTCATGGTATTTATGCTTCTAGCCAATTTGTGAGTACGTTGAGAGACACTTACCTTGTTTTTGTTGTGTTTACAGTCCTCGTTTCCATCTTGGTCCTGGGTCCAGTTCTTTGCTCATCGTGTCTTGCCCTCCAACCACTTGCCTGCCTCATTTCGCCCTCTGGGATTCATCTCAAAGAACTAAGGATTTCTCTGCGACGTTCATCCTACTACTTCACCTGTAAGGAAAATAACAAACAAAACAAGATCAATCATCTTGAAAGAGCCTTAGTCAAGCCTTTCTGACAGTTTGTTTCATCTTCCAGGAAATCCAGAAGATCCCTGACATGTGTATATAGACTTGCACTGTAAATAATAAACACTGTTACTTTTGCACCTCTTTGTCTTGTGTTGTTCTGGGTCTCGTTACCAACTGGGTAAACCTTTGAAATCATAACACTATGACCACTTTATTGTTCTTTTTACATATTTTGTGCTAATTTCAGCTTACTTTTTTGTTGCTAGTTTTATATCTTTCAAAATATGAAACTTTATTAGCAGATTAGAAAGTTAATTCTCAATAGTCCAGGTATCAAATCCGCTCATTCTCAATCAGTTCATCTGGACAGTTTCTTTTTAGCAGAAACGTTTCACCCTCACTCCAGAGGGCTTCCTCAGTCAGAGTAGTCCAAAGCACACTGAAGTTAACCCACCAAGGCTAACAGCAAACTGGTTGGTCCACATAAGTTGCTTACTTGGTGGGTTAACTTCAGTGTGCTTTGGACTACTCTGACTGAGGAAGCCCTCTGGAGTGAGGGTGAAACGTTTCTGCTAAAAAGAAACTGTCCAGATGAACTGATTGAGAATGAGCGGGTTTATTAGCAGATATTTTCCCCTTTGTTCCCTTAAACATTATTCTCTTAAATCTATTTTCTTTTTTATCTTGTTGAGATTTTAGCTACTGTTCTGCTACTTTTAACTAGCATTTTGATACTTTCAGCAAAAAAAATGCTACTTTAGCTAGTGTTTTGATACTCATCAATATTTTTTTGCTGAAGCAGCAGTTTAAGCATCTGTCTTTTAGCTACTATCTGTCATGTGTTTGCCCCTCACAGCCAGTCATTTTCACGTTTGTTGTTAAAGAAACTGAAGTGGCCTAAAATCGATATTGGTCTCCTCCATATTAAGTTGGTCACCCACCACTTTATGATAAGCGGCTCTGGGTCCTGCAAGGACAATAACCTTCAAATCAATGTGAAGAAGACAAAGGAGATGATTGTGGACTTCACAAGCAACAAACAAAACCCACACCCCACTGAACATAGGAGGATCTGCGGTGGAAGTGGTCTCCAGCTACAAGTACTTAGGTGTACGGTACACATGAATGACAACCTCAGCTGGAGCAACACCACCAGCCTGATCAAGAAAGGTCATCAGAGACTCTACTTCCTCAGACGGCTGAGATGAGCTGGTCTGAGAAGTTCAGACCTCACCTTCTACAGGTGTGTAGTGGAGAGCAAATAAATAGAATCAATCAATTTTTTTTTGTACCAGTTCTCTTAAATATTCCTAATATTAAAGGTCCTGACTCCTAATGCACCTTAGCATATTCATTCATTCATTCAACCTTTATTTATACAGGCTAGCCTCGTTGAGTTTCCCCATATAAATGTACCTTAAATGTTTCAGTGT
>JBBPBX010040257.1:0-18761 GCA_038048925.1 Garcialebias charrua
TATATTTATATATAGCCGGCAGCGTTATCAATATTTGCACTACACTGCCAACTGAAAAGTAACAAAAATGATCCTAAAAGGATGAAATTACAAAAATCAAAGGATTTATTTAATACTTTACGTACATATATTCTATTCGGCCACGAAATTAACAAAAAATAGAATGATCTTTTAATCCCTAAAACCACGTTTAAATCTCAAATACACGGGTGTGTCGCCACCGCATTTATACATAAAGTAACCCAAATACATGAAACTAACGACTCGCCGTCGAATGGTCGACACAAAACGCACAATAAAATCATCCGGCCACGTTAATTTGGCTTGAAACAGCGGGGTTCTCTACGGATTTATCCATTAGTAACCCAAAACAACCAGCTGGACACAGAGTTCAGCGTCTATAGGTAGTCAACAGATTTAATGAAAAGTAACTAAAATACATAAAAATAACGACTCACCGTCAAATGGTGGACACAAAACACACAATAAAATCATCCGGCCACGTTAATTTGGCTTGAAACAGCGGGGTTGTCTGCGGATTTATCCAAGTACCCAGCACAACCAGCTAGCCACAGAACTAGCCCTCGAGTTCACGACTGACCCGGAAGATGTCAAGATGGAATAGTCCATTTTTAGTAGGGGGATAAAGAAATCGACCGTTTTTTTATTGCGTATTTAATGATCGTTTTCATCGTAACTATAATTATTTTTATGTTAAATGTACATTAACAAGCAGGATCAATGTTAGTGATGTAGGTGACTGCACGGGGCGAGGCGGGGCCGGGGCCACTGCTGAAATGGGACCCCCAGGCATTTACCTACATGGTAGAGCCGAGTCTGTTCTCAGCTCTGCCCCCCTCACCCTCACACCCTTTCCTCCTCTCTGCTGTTTACGGTGGGGAAAAAGGTAAAACAAGCAGCATAAGAGCTTGTAAATAAGTTTATTGGTTTTTACTGATAGATAATTAGTTATTAGCGGTACTGCATTTTAAATAAAAATAGCACAAATCCGCTTATGAATTATAAAAGTTAGTCAATTCACAAAAACGCTGACAAAAAGTTTAGGTCCACTGTAAGCGGATTAGCGCTTTAGCGCTACCTAGCGTTCATACGCCCACCACTGGCATTGAAGCTAGCATGTTAGCTGATGAAGTGTCGCTCCTCGTTGCGTTTTGCTGTTGCTACAGCCACTAATGAGACACAGACACACTTGTCTTTCAACACTGTAAAATACCTTTTCCTCCCAGTCACTGTCACCTATGTTTTAAGTAGCTACTTACTGGAAGTTAATAGTTTGTGCTGCAGCTCACTCCCACCCAGCGGCTCCGCGCCGGAGCCTGTGACTCCGGTGCTTTTGTTGTTCCTTGTAAACATTGGACTAAACCATTTGCCAACAGAGAAGGGGGGGGGGGCAAAATTTCCTTTTTTTTCTTAGAATAATGGCGGATTTCTCTCTTTTTTTGCCTTTTTATATTTATATTGTTTAAAGACACGGTTTCCTTTATTGAATTATTGGGGGGGACAGATCTATATTTCCCCAAGATTGGGGGGGTCCGGACCCCCCCGACCCCCCCAGGATCTACGCCTATGGTGTCCATGATCAAGCATGTCTTTTTGTAGACATAAAATTGTACATGTTGCCATCACAATTCCTGTTTGAACTGGTTTCCAGCTTCCTGTTCGACCTATTTCAAGTCCATAGAAGAGTGCTACCTTGGAGGAATGTAATGGCTTTGTTGTACTCTTCCATCTTGTGCCTGCTGAGTCCCAACACGGGAGAGGACATCAGATCAAACCAGTGGTTAGCATGAAGATTATTGTTCAATAAAAAAATGTATTATTTAACACCTTTCGTACCAAAGTTTACTTTATTCATTCAACCTTTTATTTATACAGGTTAATCCCATTGAGCTTTGAGGACTCAATGACAAGATAGAGAGCTGGTTACAAACAAAGAATGATGACAACACTGACAACAATAGACAGTTCTAAAAGAGGCATACAGATTTTTTAAAATTGCAATCAAATTAAAATAAGATGGCAAAAACAGCTAGATTATAAGGTGAATGTAGAAAACTAAAAACAGGAACTTTAGAACAATATGCGTGATCACTGGTCAGTGGAAGTTCTGTTGGACTTCTCATTTGGTTCTGGGTGATGAACACAAATGGTTGGAACCTCCTTCAGTCTCACACGGCCTGACTGTGTCTTTGTGAAGTGTCCTCTCACAAAATGTGCCTGTACTGTGATATTAGTTTTTTTCCTTGCACATTTCTTTGACAGATAAACATTTTGAGCCCTGATTGAAAATGTTGTGTGCAGATTAAATTTACATCACTGTTTGTGTTGTTGGGATGATGTTGCTCCTGCTGACTTGAGATGATGTAAATAATAAACAGTATAAATAGTAGTAAAGTACTTTATTAAAGCTTGTTTTACATTTTACATATTTTATAATAAAATTGTTTGGTAATTAATTTTTGCACAATTAAGCTGCTATATGTAGTTTTTGGAACACGCTGGAACTTAGAAAAATTTTGAACAGAGACACGTTTCTGGTCCCTCCCCCTTGCTCTCGGCTGAACTTCAGCTCCGCCTCCATAGCTCCGCCTCCACTGCATGTCCTGTCGCAGCCGCTGCGATGTTCTGTGTTTATATGTTAATAAAACGTTCTAAAAAAATAAAATAAAAACATGGAGCGCTGGTCCAGCACACCAGAACACCATGAAATCTGCAGAGCCTCGCGCAGCCACGTTGAACCCGAGTTTAATTCGCTCGTGACAAATTCATTCATTTCCTCATTTCAGTCATGGAGTCAGCGGAGGAGGAAGCGATCACTTGACTTTTGGCAAAAAAACAAAAGAAAAGTCCAGATCAGGGATGAAGAAGGGGAATTTAATACATTTGTGTCACATACAAAACAGTCCTGCATCGCTTTGCAATCCTTTGAACGAGAACGTGCGCGGCCGCTGGGGCTGGGACAGGCGGGGGCGTGAGAAGCTCTGTTTTTATTGGCTGGTTAAAAACTCTGTTTTTATTGGCTGGTTAACGGCGGGTCACTGTGGGTTTTTAGAAATGCTTTTAGTACCACCTGGAGAAGCAAGGGGATTAGTTTTTTTCAGAGATTACTTGTCTAACATCAGTCTGTCAGGAGATAGTGACAGTGTGAAGAAATACTGTATGTTAAAAATAGATTTTTTAGAAAAGTTACATATAGTAGCTTTAACACTTATTTTGTCACCTGTTATGATTTTAACTAGAAACTGTTTCGTTTAAAACAAAATTTTAATCAGTGAATTACAATTTTACAATAGTAGGCTACAAGCACAATCAACTCTGTTATCCAGATACTCAGTTGCTAATAAAAAAAAAATTGAACAATTATCTAATGTACAAAAATGAAGACTTCATCCCAGATGATCTAAGATACTGCTGACATGGTGGACAAGGTAGAGCATTCTCATGCAGAGAACATCAGAAATAGCTTCATAATAGGTGTTACTGTTTTTAACTTCTTTTTTTTTTACGTGTAACATTATAAAATACTGTTGACATGGCTATACTGATCATTGTATTGCATAGACATTTATTTTCTAACAAATGTGTTTACAGTTTCGTTTCACTGTAAAGATAAATGCATCTGCCACGTCTAAAAATGCTTTCATAAAACGCAGTCAGTGAAATAATCAGTAATCAGTTAAGTAATCAGTTTGTTACTGCTCAATAATTATTGAAAGACGCTGGACAAAGTAAGAAAAGTCAATTTTTGTGTTCTGTTGCGCCAGTAGCTGCTCAAACTGACTGACAGTGACGAGCTGCTTGTAACTACCGGTACCGAGAGCTGCAGGAACCACGTGACCACCTATCGGCGAGTTCAAAGAGTGTCGCAACTCTCTAGTCTATAGGGCTCTGGCGTGCCTCAACCGGCACATTGTCTCAGCCGTTTTATGATCGTTCAGCACAAGCAACACGTTAACAGTTTTTTTTTTTTCAAAAACACTTTACATTATATTCACCAGCTAAACTATAGAAATGTAGTTTATATAGCAAAAGTATTTGGACATTTTAATAGCGACATAAAAGGGGCAGGATACTGCAGCATGCAGCAGTCAGCAGAGTGATTGCGCAATCCCTGGTGCAGCGTGCCTCTGCTTTTGTCTCTTCTCAGTATTTGAACTCTAAATAAGAAAAATAGATTTTGAATAAAAAATAACTTGAAACTGGTTTAGTTTTAAGTACAATAAGTTTATAGTACAAATCAAAGGATAAATACAATAATTACATTTATTTTTTCTATTTAATTTTCTTTCCATGATGACAGGTGAGGCACGGCCTCACTTGCCTCCCCTGACCGCACGTCACTGAATATATATATTTATATATATATATATATAGTAAAATAAACTACTACTTACTACTTGTACTACAAAGTACCATCTGTACTTTGTGGTTTCTCACTTATGGTGTAGTGGCAGGGCTTCCGACTTGGGACCCGAAGGACGCGGGTTCGCGTCCCGGCCACTACACACCTTGGGGTGTCTATGAGTGCACACCTAATTCTCCAGCTCCCCGGGCGCTTTCTATGGCTGCTCACTGCACCACCTGGTGGTGGTTGGGTTAAATGCAGAGACGAATTTCGTCTGTGTATGGGAAACATACGCAGATGACAGGAAAATACATTATTATTATTATCGTGGGTCTTCAGGGTATGGAAACGAGGGTAAGTTAACCTGATGCTTCTCTGAAAAATGTTTACATTAAACCATTTACATTTTATTCTATAAAAAAGGAAAACATTTGAGAAACATCCCCCCACACACCCAAAGAACAAAAAAAGATTTTATGGGGTAAATGTACAGATTTTATTACTGAAAATTTTTCAAGTCCATCAGTACAACAAAAATGGAGAATGCTGATGTGACGTGCACGCCACGTCAGCTGTGAAAGGAGGTAAGGACGCAGAGCACAGACATGAGCAGGACATCACCAACATCCAGGGACAGCTGGGGTCTCATGTACCAGCACAGAGGAGGTCCCCACTTTGGACACCACATTCATCTGGACAGTCTTCAGCTCGACTTTTGTTAAACAAAGGAAGGAAGAGTCTTTCCCAATCAGCCTTCAGGCATTCTAGCATCAATGTTATTAAAAAATGGAAAACGATCAAAGGAAAGAAGAAGTTGAACATTTTAGTCAATAAATAGTGTCCCTCACACACATACACACACAAACACACACACACACACATACACTCACACCAAGTTCCAGCTGTTATAATTCATCGGGTGGAGTCTTCTTTGTGGGTTCTGTAAAGAAGAAAAGAACAAGAAGCAGATTAACAGTGGTCCAGGGACATCAAGTCTGCTTCTCAAGGACCTCTCCAAGAGTTCAGGTACAAAACGTCTATACACAAAGATGGAACGTGCACCCCTTTCCACGTAAAACTGTTATTTACAACAACGAGTGAAAAAAGTGTGTAGCTCCACAACAGCTTCACAGTTGGTGTCTGCAGGTCTGTCAGCGACCCTTACTGGGTATACTGGGAAACACACCGAGACGCAAGACAAAGAATACGTTCCTGTGTATCCGTCTGCATGAGGGAACGTTCACGAATGTGAAAGTTCAGTTGCTGCGTTTGACCCTTGCACATGACACGTACACACATGTGGAGCAGCGGGCAGCCATTGAAGCACCTGGGGAGCGATCATGGAAGAAGTGTCTTGCTTGTGACATATGGGCACGGCAGGGAATCAAACCTGCGACTTTACGGTCCCAAGACAACTGCCCTACCACTGCTCCACAGCTGCCACCCAGTGTGGAAGTGGTACAGAAAACAGGTTAAACAATGGTTTTAGCTAAATTAAAGGATTGTGCAAACGATGCAGAAGAAGAAATGTAGTTTCTGTTGGAGGTTGAAAGAATTTTCTAGACATCCACTGGTTATGATGGTCTTTAGTTCGTCATGAGGGTCTTACTGGAACTGGCCAGCTATTCAGATCCACACAGCTGCTGACCACACGGGGGTTCTTGGACTCCAGACAGACCAAGACTGTACCTATGGATTCTATGTCAAGTGGTGCTGGACGTGTAGGATGGACTGTCCGTACGTCAGTCAGGTTAGGTTCAAACACGCCCGGAGAAGGTGGAGGTTCTGACAACATGCAGTGTGAACACATACTGCTAACAGCTAAAGCTCACTACAAATCAGGGCTTAAAGCGAAAAAAATAAAAATCCTGAGCCTGAAACTTTTTTGTGTTGTTGATCGAATAAAATCATAACATTTTGCCAACATTTATTAAAAATGCTTTCTGAAAAGTGCAAACGACTGTTTTAAAACAATTCAGCTTCAAGTAACAATGACTTACATGAGGTTTCAATGTATCCGAACTTAATGTTAAATATGCACCCCAGAGAACTGCCCTGACGCAAAAAAAACAAAGACTCAACGCCACATTGAACAGACACATTTCAGTCAATTCATCTGCAATAAATTTAGAATACTCAATATCACAATCTAAAAGGAAGTTCCACAGAGCTGGTTTTAGGACTCCCAGCATTCTAAATAACTTTCACAGTAAGAGCTGGAGTCATCTCCAGCATCAACACACAGATGTTCTGTGCAGTGAAAAAGTTTCATGTGAACACAGACTGTTAAAACTCTGATGAAAATGTCTTACCAGCATTGGCATCAGAAGCATTTGTAAGGGGTGGGGGCAGGCACACTGGTGGGGGGTCTGGGGGTCCTCCCCCAGAAAATTTGGAATAAAGTAGATGCCATTTCCTGTATTCTGGTGTACTTTAAAGGGTTAAACATCTATGTTTACCTACATAAGTAACTTGATTCAATAACTATTTTAGAGCGCAACAAGAAGTGACCTGACTAACAGCTCTCCTTGTGTGAATACAGCACGCTCTGCTCACCTCGAGCATCCTAACACCCCCACCCCGGTTGACAACTGCTGGCACTAACGTAATGCTAAGATAGCATGCCACACAGAGGCGTCTCCCCCTCCTCCCCCCACCCTGTCCACAAAAAAACCCTGAGAGATGAGTGTCCACTGCCCTGGGGAGACACTGCATGCAGTGAGGAGAGTTGTTGAAAACCCAGAGTGGACTTTTGTGCTTTAATCAAGTGGAATGGATTTGTTCACAAAGAAATATAAACAGAGCTGGGTGAACTAATATTTCATGGTAAATGTGTGCGGGGGTCCAAACAAACATTTTTTAAATGTGAGGGGGACATGTCCCCTTCACATAATTGATGTGATGCTGCTTACCAGCTTCACAGGCATGAAAAGAATGATGAAGTCAGCAGCAGCAGTTCTAATGCAGTAATCTAATAAATAATTATTTCACAAAGAATTGATCTTTATTCTTTATCTTGCAGCTCCCAGCTGAATGCATGCAGCTCAAAAACCTGTTTTATTTAACTACAGACTTTATTTTCTTATTTGAATTAGACGGTTTTACTTTATTTATTCATGTTCCTCAGAGGGAAAATTAACCTTCTTAATTAAACAGTCAGCCTCAAATAAATATATCTAATTTAGATTATTTTTTATTTTAATGCTTCTAGGGTTTTTGTTTAAAATCTCTACATTATTTTTTTTTAATTGACAAAATATTTATTTTACTGTAAGTTTTTAAAAAGTGTATTTTCCTCCATTGGTCCCTGAGTCAACATCCAGATCCTCCAGTGTGCTGCAAAGCTCAGAAGTGATGCTTTGTTCTGGACCCCTCCTCTGCAGACCTGGCCTCGGTCCGCTCTTCCTCTTCTAACGATCTTCCTCTTCATCACCCTCCGAATCACCCCCGCTCTCACTGACTTCATTGTGCACTGACCTCCATTCAACTTCTGCATCTTTTTCTTATTTTTCCTGCAGATTTGGTGCTTGACAAATAACTTGGAGCCTCCTTCAGAAAGGAGGGGGGGGGTTGTTTATGTGTTCAGCGGTGCGTGTGTGTGTGTGTGGGGGCTGCAGCTTCTCGCTGTAACACGCTTATTTGACTTCATTCAGATAAAACACGTCGAGTGGATTATTGATCATAACACTGAGTTTACTTGGCATTCATTTGACGTACCTGTGCTTTGATTTGCTCCAAAGGGAGGACACATCGTCAGTCAGAGGAGGCGCTGGACACTTGAGTAGGAGGAGAAATCACCTCCCGTTATGGAGGAGGCAGAGTGCCACTTGTTTCTACAGTAAAACTATACAGTATTTTGTCCCGGTGTGATGAACTCCACATTGATTTGACTGTGAAGCCGCATACACACCTGCTTGCTTTTCTAAGACCCGCCTTCCTGTTAGTAATTGGTCAAAACAACGTGAGCTTCAATGTGATTGGATGTAATCGCTGTCTATCAATCAAAGTTACGTTGAGGTGGACCGTTTGGTCAAAAGCCGGAAATCCGGCCCCTGGCCAGAGGTCTTTAAGCCCTGCCAATTTCATTCAGTGTAGAAAGAAGCTAAAAGGAGCAAAAATGGCTGAATTTAACAGAAAAAAATTAAAAGTACTGGGCTAATCGATGTCAACCTGCTTTGGAGCTCATCCCGCCACTCTGCCTTTTGCCTGTGGATGCAGGAGACTCTGGGGTGGGACCTGTCCTCTGACAGGGTAGTGCTGATGGTGTGCAACACCCGGTTTCTTATTTTTCAAAGAAACTTGGCAGACATCACAGGTTGTACTCCACCAGTGAAAGAGCGTTGGTCCTGGCTTTAGAACACTTCGAGGTGCATGTGGGTGCTTCTAGTGGACCTGCTCTTGTTTTTGATGGACCACAATCCGTTAGTTCCTGGACTGCATGCGTAACAGGAACCACCGCCTGATGAACTGGTCCCTACGTCCCCAGTCTGTTAGCATCTTCATACATCACATCCGTGGTAAGGACAACGTTGTGACAGACACACTCTCACATCTGTAGTCCTGTTTTTATCTGACTACATTGATGAGCAATGTTTTTGTTGTTGGCTGCGTCATCCATCCAGGATGTTTGGGTGGAGGTGTTACGTGCCTGAGGCACATTATTGTTACCGTTTGTCCTTCGGACATGTTTTGGGTTGACTAATTGACCTGAGTTGTTTTGGGCTGTGTCTTGTTTCGCCCACCCATAAATGGGCTGGTCTTCACCCCCCCTCTGAGAAACTCTCCTCTTGGGCTCATTTTGGGTTTTGACTGCTCTCTGGATGCTTTGTTTATATATTTTTTGGGCTTTGTTCTTCATCTATAGTTTTTTCGCACCAGGAGCTGTAGGCTGCAGCCGTCAGCCTCAACATATTTTTAACTTGTTGGATATTTTTGTAGTACTTTTGGCCTGGTGGAACCAGTTGTCCTGTTTTCACTGTTTCTTTTGTACTAGGTGTTTTTTTCTACTTCTAGTCTGGTACCAGCAGTGGCTTTGACGGCCCTGTGTAGGGTTGACCCGCAGCGGTACCTTTTGTTTCTGTTCGACCGGATCACCAGGTCCCTCTCTAAGCTGATACTTTAAGTTTTGTGTTTTTTGTTGGACACGGGGAGTGGAGGTTCATGACCTGCTCGTTTTTGTCTTTGCAGCTGAGTGACCAGGAAGAGAAGACCTTTAAATAAATTGAGCGTTTTGAGTCCGTGTCCTTATGAACATGTTGTGTTCTTGGTGGATGTAACAAGTACTAAATAGTGAAATAACCACACAAAAAAAAGCGGAAAAAAACCTAAAACAAAGATACAAACTTTAAAAAAATGATATGTTTTAATTTTAGAGCTATTCAAAGTGGTGACCTTTGACCTCCGAACCTTTATATATATAAGGACCATTGTTGAGCGATGAGGTGTTCAGCCTTTAAGTTTGGACAATTCTATGTGATGTCATTGAAAGAAAGCAGAGACCTTTAACTCCTTGAACTTTGACCCCAAGAGCCTGTCCACAGACGGACATCTTGAATGTTTGGGATCATTCTTGGCTACGACCAGAGCCAGCGGTTTAAAGAGCACCGAGGCTTTAAAGGATCACAAACAGCATCAGTCAAGATGTTACAGAACCTTCCCCAGGAACTGGATCTACTCCAGGACTGGTTTCTTCACCAGTAACAATCTGCTGAAGTTGAAGTGGTTGACCAGTTTCAACGACATGGACACTGACCTGTACTTATCGTTGCTTCAGTGGGCTGTGACTGGTTTTCAGAATCTGGAGGTAAAGTGCTCTCTTCAGTGGGAGGGGGGTCTTGTGACGGCTCTTCTGCAGGAACACATCAGTGCAAAGTGTAAAAAGCATCAGGACCAGTTCAGGATCACTCATGCTCTGCTGGTCACTCACCACCATCTGAGGCCACGTGGTCCTCTGTGGTGGGGCCATCTTTTTCTCCTGCTGTGCTGTTGGCTTTGCTCCCTTTCTCAGTGCTCGTAGCGTTCTTGACTTTCTTCGGCTTGGCAAACTTGGCTTTGTTGAGCAAGTAGTTGATCTCTCGGTCCAGCAGAGCCAGCTTTGACTCGATGTCTTTGGACAACAGGACTGGTTTCTCTTTAGGTGACCGTTTGTTCTGCTCTGCTACGGTGTCGTTCTTCCACAGCTGCAGAGAAATCACAAACCGTGTTATGGCAAACAAAGGTCACGTGAGGTGAGCCCCATGAGTCAGAAGTGACTAGCTGCAAGGTCTGCTTCTGTGACGGTCAGCTTCACACCAGTTCCTCCAGCGAGGCTGATCCAGAGCCATATATATATAGAGAGTTCCGACACGCTTTGATCTCGCCGACAGGCGGTCAATCGTTCCAAACAACGGCTATGGAAACCTTGTGGAGCTGCGCCCTCTGGCGGTGACGGAGCGCTACTGCAGGCAGCTTCAGACTGTAACCAGAGCCATGGAACAAATCGCCCCCTCCATGACCCACGTGACTTCCGCATTCCATTCTTACAATGGAACTCTATGGAAGTGTCGCAACTCTCACTTTATATGGCTCTGGGCTGATCCATCAAAGACACTGCAGCCTCTTCAAACAGATGGAAAAACATTCAGCACTTACTGCCGTTTCATTGATGACCTTCTCCAACATATTTAACTCAACTTCTGTGAAGATCTGGTCATCCTCTGGAATCAGTCTGGCACTCCTTGGATAGAGGAAGAACAGTCAGAACTGGTCCAGCTAAGGTTCCCAACAACCTCCTGTTGGTCCCTCACCTCAAGAAGAACGATGAAGTGTTGAGCAAGTTGTTGAGGGCAGCCAGGCGATCAGGCCACTTACGCCGCTCCTCCACTCTGAAGAACATGTCCTTGCACAGGCTCTTGAGCTGAGACAGCTTCTCTCTCAGCAGCTTGGTGGTGGCGGCATACCCTTCCTCATCCATCCAGTCCGAGGCCTCCCTCAAGCTGGCCAGGATCTGCTCCTTCTCCTCCTCAGTGACGACCTGCTGGTAGTCCTCTTGGTACAGCTTGTCCTGCAGACACAAATCAAGTTAACTTATCTGGAAACTGCTCATGAGTCCAGGTGCAGCCACGCTGCGCCATCACCTCTCAGTGAAGGAACACCTCACATCAAACAAGTGCCATACACCAGGACCGACCCTTAACCATTAATATTGATAAACCTGTTATTGATAAGGCTGCTGGTTATTAATATTGATAAACCTGTTATTGATAAGGCTGCTGGTTATTAATATTGATAAACCTGCTATTGATAAGGCTGCTGGTTATTAATATTGATAAACCTGTTATTGATAAATCTGCTGGTTATTAATATTGATAAACCTGTTATTGAAAAATCTGCTGGTTATTAATATTGATAAATCTGTTATTGATAAGGCTGCTGGTTATTAATATTGATAAGCCTGTTATTGATAAGGCTGCTGGTTATTAATATTGATAAACCTGTTATTGATAAGGCTGTTGGTTATTAATATTGATAAACCTGTTATTGATAAATCTGCTGGTTATTAATATTGATAAACCTGTTATTGATAAGGCTGCTGGTTATTAATATTGATAAATCTGTTATTGATAAATCTGCTGGTTATTAATATTGATAAACCTGCTATTGATAAGGCTGCTGGTTATTAATATTGATAAGCCTAATATTGATAAGGCCGCTGGATATTAATATTGATAAACCTGTTATTGATAAGGCTGCTGGTTATTAATATTGATAAGCCTGTTATTGATAAGGCTGCTGGTTATTAATATTGATAAACCTGTTATTGATAAGGCTGCTGGTTATTAATATTGATAAACCTGCTATTGATGAGGCTGTTGGTTATTAATATTGATAAGCCTGTTATTGATAAATCTGCTGGTTATTAATATTGATAAACCTGTTATTGATAAGGCTGATGATTATTAATATTGATAAGCCTGTTATTTATAAATCTGCTGGTTATTAATATTGATAAACCTGTTATTGATAAGGTTGCTGGTTATTAATATTGATGAACTGGTTATTGATAAATCTGCTGATTATTAATATTGATACACCTGTTATTGATAAGGCTGATCGTTATTAATATTGATAAACCTGCTATTGATAAGGCTGTTGGTTATTAATATTGATAAACCTGCTATTGATAAGGCTGTTGGTTATTAATATTGATAAACCCGTTATTGATAAGGCTGCTGGTTATTAATATTGATAAACCTGCTATTGATAAGGCTGATGGTTATTAATATTGATAAACCTGTTATTGATAAGGCCGCTGGTTATTAATATTGATAAACCTGTTATTGATAAATCTGCTGGTTATTAATATTGATAAGCCTGTTATTGATAAGGCTGCTGGTTATTAATATTGATAAACCTGCTATTGATAAGGCTGCTGGTTATTAATATTGATAAGCCTGTTATTGATAAGGCCGCTGGATATTAATATTGATAAACCTGTTATTGATAAGGCTGCTGGTTATTAATATTGATAAGCCTGTTATTGATAAGGCTGCTGGTTATTAATATTGAAAAACCTGTTATTGATAAGGCTGCTGGTTATTAATTTTGATAAACCTGCTATTGATGAGGCTGTTGGTTATTAATATTGATAAGCCTGTTATTGATAAATCTGCTGGTTATTAATATTGATAAACCTGTTATTGATAAGGCTGATGATTATTAATATTGATAAGCCTGTTATTGATAAATCTGCTGGTTATTAATATTGATAAACCTGTTATTGATAAGGTTGCTGGTTATTAATATTGATGAACCGGTTATTGATAAATCTGCTGATTATTAATATTGATACACCTGTTATTGATAAGGCTGATCGTTATTAATATTGATAAACCTGCTATTGATAAGGCTGTTGGTTATTAATATTGATAAACCTGCTATTGATAAGGCTGTTGGTTATTAATATTGATAAACCTGCTATTGATAAGGCTGTTGGTTACTAATATTGATAAACCTGCTATTGATAAGGCTGATCGTTATTAATATTGATAAACCTGCTATTGATAAGGCTGTTGGTTATTAATATTGATACACCTGCTATTGATAAGGCTGTTGGTTATTAATATTGATAAACCTGCTATTGATAAGGCTGTTGGTTACTAATATTGATAAACCTGCTATTGATAAGGCTGATCGTTATTAATATTGATAAACCTGCTATTGATAAGGCTGTTGGTTATTAATATTGATACACCTGTTATTGATAAGGCTGATCGTTATTAATATTGATAAACCTGCTATTGATAAGGCTGTTGGTTATTAATATTGATAAACCTGCTATTGATAAGGCTGTTGGTTATTAATATTGATAAACCCGTTATTGATAAGGCTGCTGGTTATTAATATTGATAAACCTGCTATTGATAACTCTGCTGGTTATTAATATTGATAAACCTGCTATTGATAAGGCCGCTGGTTGTTAATATTGATAAGCCTGTTATTGATTGGTGGCGGCCGTGGTACAGTGGTAATGGCAGTCGACTCCCGATCGGAAGGTTGGAGGTTCGAATCCCGCGTCCGCCCACCATGTGTCGTTTCCCTGGGCAAGACACTTAACCCCGAGTTGCTCCCGGTAGGTCTGGATGGCGCCTTGCAAGGCAGGCTACCACTACCGGTGTATGAATGTCTGAATGAATGGGTGGAGGCTGGTATTGTAAAGCACTTTGGGGCTCGTCACAGGGGGCTGGAAAGCGCTATATAAATAAGCTCCATTTACCATTACCATAAGGTTGATGGTTATTAATATTGATAAACCTGCTATTGATTAAGGCAGCTGGTTATTAATATTGATAAACCTGCTATTGATAAGGCTGTTGGTTATTAATATTGATACACCTGTTATTGATAAGGCTGCTGGTTATTAATATTGATAAACCTGTTATTGATAAGGCTGCTGGTTATTAATATTGATAAACCTGCTATTGATAAGGCTGTTGGTTATTAATATTGATACACCTGTTATTGATAAGGCTGCTGGTTATTAATATTGATAAATCTGCTATTGATAAGGCTGTTGGTTATTAATATTGATACACCTGTTATTGATAAGGCTGCTGGTTATTAATATTGATAAACCTGCTATTGATAAGGCTGTTGGTTATTAATATTGATAAACCTGCTATTGATAAATCTGCTGGTTATATTGATAAACCTGTTATTGATAAGGCTGATGATTATTAATATTGATAAACCTGCTATTGATAAATCTGCTGGTTATTAATATAGATAAACCTGTTATTGATAAGGCCGCTGGTTATTAATATTGATAAACCTGTTATTGATAAGACCGCTGGTTATTAATATTGATAAGCCTGTTATTGATAAGGCTGCTGGTTATTAATATTGATAAACCTGTTATTGATAAGGCTGATGATTATTAATATTGAAAAACCTGCTATTGATACATCTGCTGGTTATTAATATAGATAAACCTGTTATTGATAAGGCCGCTGGTTAGCATTCACCTCAAAATTCCGAAAAACGCCTAAAAAAGACATACCCAAATTAAATTAGAAGCTGTTCTTGAACCCTATGGAGTACAAACAATTGGATGGTGTCTTTGTAAAGATAACACTTTGAATTTTTTGTTTCAGCAGTCATATTTGTTGTATCTGTTATTATTTTGTATTCATTGAAGTGAGAGCACACAGAAATAAAGCGTTTTTCTTGCCTCGCCTGAAAATATTTATATTTGTCAAGCACCTGCACACTGATACAAGAAGATAGTGATTTGAATTTCATATGAGCCCAAAGACTGAAGTATTTACTAATACAGTTTCAAATTTGAAGTCAATAGCATAAAAATTGAGGATTCTGTGCCTGTTTTTGTATGTGCATGTTTAGGCGGACTTCAGTAAATCCAGTACATGCCCAAAACTGTGCCAAACTGTGCCATGCTGTGTAACACCTGTATTATGCCAACTTGAAATGTCTGAATACTTTTCAATACTTCAACATAGTTCAGAATGACTGTCTATTGAAAGCTTACATCTGTTCCATTCATATATTTACTCTCAAGCTGATAGAAATACAGTAACATGACAGCAGGCCGCTCGTAGCTCGGGGACTACCTGTATACTGTAAATCACAAGAGGAGATTTCACCCCAGAGGGGCAGCTGCAGTCCCAACACCCACAGATAAGCACTCAGATAACACACACAAAGCTTCACAAAGGATCAACAATTACTCCACAGGGGCTCCTGCTTCAGTCTCCAGACACCCCCGCACCCCCGCCTCGCCACACACACACAGGCGCACACACACAGGAGACAAGACAGCTTCGTGAGAGATGAATCACTTTTTCCTTGTAAATCAATTTCTAAAGCTCTTATTTCATGTTTCCATGGCATTTATCCATGGCTAAAGAGTGATAAAAGTCAGAATAAGCACGCGTAAAAGTCAACAAAGACGCGCTTACCGATTTTACGCAGGAGGAGCGCAGCTGCAGGTGATCGTGGCGCAGGGGATTTGAGACCTTTGAAGTAACTCAAACCATGTCATGTCACATGTCTATCGAAAGGCAATTTGATTGGCTACAAATCTGTGATGTCAAAATTAGCTCTCATTTGATTGGCCAAGACCCACGTGGGGGGGAACAGGGGGAGGGTGGATGTTTGCTTGGTGGGTCTGTGGGATTTGATTGGCTGTAGAAAGTGAAAAGTTTCACTCAGTTGGTCAAATTTGGTGTCAATCAAAAGCAGACAGCTTATGGAAGACTTTTAAAGCGTCAGAACTTCCAAAGCTGCCATATTTGGGAAATCACGATCTAACACCTGCAAATTAGGCACAAACGGTACCGCGGCCGGGCCCGTGACTTAATATTGATAAACCTGTTATTGATAAGACCGCTGGTTATTAATATTGATAAACCTGTTATTGATAAGGCTGCTGGTTATTAATATTGATATGCCTGTTATTGATAAGGCTGATGGTTATTAATATTGATAACCCTGTTATTGATAAGGCTGATGGTTATTAATATTGATAACCCTAACACAGACACTTGCCCTGTAATGCCAGCCATGGAACGTTTTATAGTTTAGATAAATGTAAATTAAGATCAATGAATTTGTGCAGATGAAAACATTCTAAATTTAAAAAAAGATAAAAAAGGAGACAAGTTCACATTTCTCATGCCCGTCTCAAATGCTGCTGCTTACCTGCGTCTCAAAAATAAAAGCTTCCAGACTGTTCAGAACTTTTTCTCTTTCCTGTTTGGCCAGGTCTCTGTCCGTCAGATCTTGTAACCTGAAACGATTGGAAGACTCGTTGGAACAAACAGAAAACATCAAACGAGAGCTGAAAGCTGGAAACAACATGTTACTTTTTGGACGAACTGAGGTCATCTGCAGAGGGGTCAGTGATGTCATTGATAAGAAGTTCCACCTGGATGTCTTCAGAGATCTTGCTCCTTTTCTGAGGTTTGGCCTTCTTCTCCGCCTCAGACGTTCCAGACTCGTCTCCATCCTTTTCTTCCTTCACCAGCAGAGCCACAGAGAAGAGGGTGAATGAAGCACCACACCTCCTGTGAACGCCTCACTGACGGACGTCCACAGATGGAATTTACACTACAAGTACTGTTACTCAAGTACAAGTACTGTGTTGAACATTTACTACACTACAAGTACTGTTACTCAAGTACAAGTACTGTGTTGAACATTTACTACACTACAAGTACTGTTACTCAAGTACAAGTACTGTGTTGAACATTTACTACACTACAAGTACTGTTACTCAAGTACAAGTACTGTGTTGAACATTTACTACACTACAAGTACTGTTACTCAAGTACAAGTACTGTGTTGAACATTTACTACACTACAAGTACTGTTACTCAAGTACAAGTACTGTGTTGAACATTTACTACACTACAAGTACTGTTACTCAAGTACAAGTACTGTGTTGAACATTTACTACACTACAAGTACTGTTACTCAAGTACAAGTACTGTGTTGAACATTTACTACACTACAAGTACTGTTACTCAAGTACAAGTACTGTGTTGAACATTTACTACACTACAAGTACTGTTACTCAAGTACAAGTACTGTGTTGAACATTTACTACACTACAAGTACTTTTACTCAAGTACAAGTACTGTGTTGAACATTTACTACACTACAAGTACTGTTACTCAAGTACAAGTACTGTGTTGAACATTTACTACACTACAAGTACTTTTACTCAAGTACAAGTACTGTGTTGAACATTTACTACACTACAAGTACTGTTACTCAAGTACAAGTACTGTGTTGAACATTTACTACACTACAAGTACTGTTACTCAAGTACAAGTACTGTGTTGAACATTTACTACACTACAAGTACTTTTACTCAAGTACAAGTACTGTGTTGAACATTTACTACACTACAAGTACTGTTACTCAAGTACAAGTACTGTATTGAGCATTTACTACACTACAAGTACTGTTACTCAAGTACAAGTACTGTGTTGAACATTTACTACACTACAAGTACTGTTACTCAAGTACAAGTACTGTGTTGAACATTTACTACACTACAAGTACTGTTAACTACAAGTACTGTGTTGAACATTTACTACACTACAAGTACTGTTACTCAACTACAAGTACCTGTGTAAATATCTACTCATATAAAAGTAAAATGTTAAGTCTGAAAAATATAATAATATTGTCATCACTGTAGGTTTCCATATTATGGCAAAATTAATCGCTGCATTTGGCCCATCTGTGTGGAGCCTTGCTGAGAGCAAGTATGGAGTTTTGAGATTGCCAGCTGAGGTTGGTGAATGCAAGCAGGGGCTTGTTGGAACAACTTGAGATCCTTTTAAAGGTAAAGCAGGTTTTGATTAAGGCAGCTGTAGTGCTACATGTGTGTGTTCAGGTGTGTCCTCCACCCACTCTGATCACCGTGTGAGCTCTGATGTGGAGTTTGTGTTGAGCTACGGCTCTGGATGACTGGTGCTGGCTAAACAGCACATGTGGCAGCTCTAGTGTTTGCTAGAGTTGTGTGTGGTGAAGGCTTGATACTAACAGGGTTTGTTAATCAAGTAGAGGCTGGTGTGGAAAGACACAAGATGTCAGGTGGGTGGCTATCGGGGGTGCCCGGGGGGCATTTTGGCGATGGGGTGTGCTGCCCAGAGGCACCACGAGGTATGCAGTGACCGGGGATTGAACCTGGGACTTTCAGGTTCCGAGCCAGCTGCCCTGCCTCTACACCATCTCAGCCCCCATAATTGTACTTTAAGTAAAAGTTACTTACTGTAATTACTTTTCTACACAGGTGGGAGGGGGGAGTTTTTGGTTTCATGCACAGAGGACAAAAAATATGAAAACATTTAAAGGTCCACTGACATCTTACAAATTTTCATGAAAT
>JBBPBX010040258.1:0-29460 GCA_038048925.1 Garcialebias charrua
ATTTTGGAACGATGACCAAATTTTCACCCCTTTTTGGCCGTTTACAGCCTCTGCATTTCAACGAACTCCTCCTAGGGATTTCGCTCGATTTGATTCAAACTTGGCCAGTTTCTTTATAAGGCACGGGGGAACAAATGTTATCAAAACTGTGCGTTTTCATGCATGCTGAAGGGGCGGGGCCAGACCTCAAAGTTGGACATCTCGCCATGAAAAACGAAACGCTTATAGCTCTTACACGAAAACTGTCTAATACATCAAACCTTCAGTGATTGACCCACATCCGGTCCCCTGCAAAACTGTATGGTCAAATCATGACATCACTTAAGCCACGCCCCCTGACAACAGGAAGTGTAAAGTTTTACGTTGAACGGTCCATATCGGATCCCTGTTACCTAATCAGCGTGACATTGTATCCAGTCACCGAAGACATGTTGGTGTAACAAGCTTTCCAGCACTGTTCGTTTTGGGTGGAGCAAGTGGGCGTGGTGACATGGCGAAGTAAGACGTAACGCCGTCACCATACGTTTGGTTCTAAACTCCACAGATTTGATCTGAGGAGTACCAAAATCATTATGATCGATCATTACCCACCCCTTGAACAGGTGTTTATGCTAATTAGCAAATACCCTCCATAGCGCCCCCTAGATTATTCAAACTGTTGTAGCTCAGTGATACATCATCCGATCTGAACCAGATTTATTGTGCATCATCAGTGAGCCCTTGTGGACACATTGATATAGTGAGCTAACATTTGACTCAAGTGCGCCCCCTACATTATTTCTATAAATATATCTCAGTGATACATCATCCGATCTGAACCAGATTTATTGTGCATCATCAGTGAGCCCTTGTGGACACATTGATATGGTGGGCTAACATTTGACTCAAGTGCGCCCCCTACATTATTTCTATAGTTATATCTCAGTGATACATTATCCGATCTGAACTAGATTTATTGTGCATCATCAGTGAGCCCTTGTGGACACATTGATATGGTGGGCTAACATATGACTCAAGAGCGCCCCCTAGATTATTCAAACTGTTATATCTCAGTGATACATCATCCGATCTGAACCAGATTTATTGTGCATCATCAGTGAGCCCTTGTGGACACATTGATATGGTGGGCAAACATTTGACTCAAGTGCGCCCCCTACATTACTTCTATAGTTATATCTCAGTGATACATCATCCGATCTGAACCAGATTTATTGTGCATCATCAGTGAGACCTTGTGGACACATTGATATTGTGGTTTAACATATGACTCCAGAGCGCCCCCTAGATTACTCAAACTGTTATATCTCAGTGAGACATCATCTGATCTGAACCAGATTTATTGTGTATCATCAATGAGCCCTTGTGGACACATTGACAAGGTGGGCTAAATTTGACTCAAGTGCGCCCCCTACATTATTTCTATAGTTATATCTCAGTGATACATCATCCGATCTGAACCAAATTTATTGTGAATAATCAGTGAGCCCTTGTGGACACATTGATATTGTGGTTTAACATATAACTCCATAGCGCCCCCTAGATTATTCAAACTGTTATATCTCAGTGAGACATCATCCGATCTGAACCAGATTTATCGTGTATCATCAGTGAGACCTTGTGGACACATTGATATTGTGGTTTAACATGTGACTCCAGAGCGCCCCCTAGATTATTCAAACTGTTATATCTCAGTGAGACATCATCCGATCTGAACCAGATTTATTGTGCATCATCAGTGAGTCCTTGTGGACACATTGATAAGGTGGGCTAACATTTGACTCAAGTGCGCCCCCTACATTATTTCTATAGTTATATCTCAGTGATACATCATCCGATCTGAACCAGATTTACTGTGAATCATCATTGAGACATTGTGGACACATTGATATTGTGGTTTAACATATGACTCCAGAGCGCCCCCTAGATTATTCAAACTGTTATATCTCAGTGATACATCATCCGATCTGAACCAGATTTATTGTGCATCATCAGTGAGCCCTTGTGGACACATTGATATGGTGGGCTAACATTTAACTCAAGTGCGCCCCCTACATTATTTCTATAGTTATATCTCAGTGATACATCATCCGATCTGAACCAGATTTATTGTGCATCATCAGTGAGCCCTTGTGGACACATTGATTTTGTGATTTAACATATAACTCCATAGCGCCCCCTAGATTATTCAAACTGTTATATCTCAGTGAGACATCATCTGATCTGAACCAGATTTATTGTGCGTGTGCACCCCTGGTGCGGAGTAGACACGAGAGACTTCGAAATGGCGACCGAGCGGACGAGCTGGAGCTCGCGCGGTCGCCTCAATAAGGTCCGAGCGGCGCTAAGCTGCGAGGGCCTCAATGCTGCTTGCAGCTTTAATTAGGCCCGAAGCAGCGAAGCGCTGCAAGGACCTATTGTAATTGTAGTGTTTATTATTAGGCCCGAAGCAGCGAAGCGCTGCAAGGACCTATTGTAATTGTAGTGTTTATTATTTTTTTTTTTTTTTCTTCCGCCAAAAGAAGTGGCCTTTTGGAGGCTTTATCATATACGAAAACTCACCAAATTTGGCGGACTCGTCAGGACTGGTGAAAAATTACGTATTTTGGGGGCGTGGCAAAAATCGCCACAGAAACGGCTCAAGAGCGCCCCCTAGAAATTTTCAAAATACCCTCCGCATTGACCTTAGTTTGACGTAGAATCATGAAATTTGGTACACTTGTCCAACTCACCAAGATGCACAGAAAACCCTCTTGCACCAACGCTGTACGATAAATGGTAAGGCGGCCATTTTGGAACGATGACCAAATTTTCACCCCTTTTTGGCCGTTTACAGCCTCCGCATTTGAACGAACTCCTCCTATGAATTTCGCTCGATTTGGTTCAAACTTGGCCAGTTTCTTCATAAGGCACGGGGGAACAAACGATATCAAAATTGTGCGTTTTCATGAATGCTGAAGGGGCGGGGCCAGACGTCAAAGTTGGACATCTCGCCATGAAAAACGAAACGCTTACAGCTCTTACACGAAAAAAGTCTAATACATCAAACCTTCAGTTATTGACCCACATCCGGTCCCCCGCAAAACTGTATGGTCAAATCATGACATCACTTAAGCCACGCCCCCTGACAACAGGAAGTGTAAAGTTTTACGTTGAACGGTCCATATCGGACCCCTGTTACCTAATCAGCGTGGCATTGTGTCCAGTGACCGAAGACATGTTGGTGTAACAAGCATTCCAATACTGTTCGTTTTTGGTGGAGCATGTGGGCGTGGCGACGTGGCGAAGTAAGACATAACGCCATCACCATACGTTTGGTTCTAAAATCCACAGATTTGATCCGAGGAGTACCAAAATCAGTATGATCGATCATTGCCCACCCCTTGAACAGGTGTTTATGCTAATTAGCAAATCGCTACAGAAACGGCTCAAGAGCGCCCCCTAGAAATATTCAAAATACCCTCTGCATTGACCTTAGTTTGACGTAGAATCATGAAATTTGGTACACTTGTCCAACTCACCAAGATGCACAGAAAACCCTCTGGCACCAATGTTGTACGATAAATGGTAAGGCGGCCATTTTGGAACGATGACCAAATTTTCACCCCTTTTTGGCCGTTTACAGCCTCTGCATTTCAACGAACTCCTCCTAGGGATTTCGCTCGATTTGATTCAAACTTGGCCAGTTTCATTATAAGGCACGGGGGAACAAATGTTATCAAAACTGTGCGTTTTCATGCATGCTGAAGGGGCGGGGCCAGACCTCAAAATTGGACATCTCGCCATGAAAAAAACGAAACGCTTACAGCTCTTACACGAAAACTGTCTATTACATCAAACCTTCAGTGATTGACCCACATCCGGTCCCCTGCAAAACTGTATGGTCAAATCATGACATCACTTAAGCCACGCCCCCTGACAACAGGAAGTGTAAAGTTTTACGTTGAACGGTCCATATCGGATCCCTGTTACCTAATCAGCGTGACATTGTATCCAGTCACCGAAGACATGTTGGTGTAACAAGCTTTCCAGCACTGTTCGTTTTGGGTGGAGCAAGTGGGCGTGGTGACGTGGCGAAGTAAGACGTAACGCCGTCACCATACGTTTGGTTCTAAACTCCACAGATTTGATCTGAGGAGTACCAAAATCATTATGATCGATCATTACCCACCCCTTGAACAGGTGTTTATGCTAATTAGCAAATAGCCTCCATAGCGCCCCCTAGATTATTCAAACTGTTGTATCTCAGTGATACATCATCCGATCTGAACCAGATTTATTGTGCATCATCAGTGAGCCCTTGTGGACACATTGATATGGTGGGCTAACATTTGACTCAAGTGCGCCCCCTACATTATTTCTATAGTTATATCTCAGTGATACATCATCCGATCTGAACCAGATTTATTGTGCATCATCAGTGAGCCCTTGTGGACACATTGATATGGTGGGCTAACATTTGACTCAAGTGCGCCCCCTACATTATTTCTATAGTTATATCTCAGTGATACATCATCCGATCTGAACCAGATTTATTGTGCATCATCAGTGAGCCCTTGTGGACACATTGATATGGTGGGCTAACATATGACTCCAGAGCGCCCCCTAGATTATTCAAACTGTTATATCTCAGTGATACATCATCCGATCTGAACCAGATTTATTGTGCATCATCAGTGAGCCCTTGTGGACACATTGATATGGTGGGCTAACATTTGACTCAAGTGCGCCCCCTACATTATTTCTATAGTTATATCTCAGTGATACATCATCCGATCTGAACCAGATTTATTGTGCATCATCAGTGAGCCCTTGTGGACACATTGATATGGTGGGCTAACATTTGACTCAAGTGCGCCCCCTACATTATGTCTATAGTTATATCTCAGTGATACATCATCCGATCTGAACCAGATTTATTGTGCTTTATCAGTGAACACTTCGACACACATTGATAATGGTATGTAAAGTTTTACTCCATAGCGCCCCCTATATTATTACTACAGTTATATCTTAGTGATACATTATCCGATCTGCACGAGATTTATTGTGCTTTATCAGTGAACACTTCGACACACATTGATAATAGTATGTAAATTTTTACTCCATAGCGCCCCCTATATTATTACTACAGTTATATCTTAGTGATACATTATCCGATCTGCACGAGATTTAGTGTGGTTCATCAGTGAGCACTTCTACACACATTGATAATGTTGTGTAAATTTTTACTCCATAGCGCCCCCTATATTATTACTACAGTTATATCTCAGTGATACATTATCCGATCTGTACAAGATTTATTGTGCATCAACAGTGAGCCCTTGTGGACACATTGATATGGTGGGCTAACATTTGACTCAAGTGCGCATGCTAGTTAGCTTAGCATTAGCATCACCCGTTAGCATGTGAGATAACACCAGAAACTTGTTCAGCGTGGTCTGTTGAGTCATCTGTGTAAGTTTGGTTGAAAAATAAGGTGTTAGCCTAGCATGCTAGTTAGCTTAGCATTAGCATCACCCGTTAGCATGTGAGATAACACCAGAAACTTGTTCAGCGTGGTCTGTTGAGTCACCTGTGTAAGTTTGGTTGGAAAATAAGGTGTTAGCCTAGCATGCTAGTTAGCTTAGCATTAGCATCACCCGTTAGCATGTGAGATAACACCAGAAACTTGTTCAGCGTGGTCTGTTGAGTCACCTGTGTAAGTTTGGTTGGAAAATAAGGTGTTAGCCTAGCATGCTAGTTAGCTTAGCATTAGCATCACCCGTTAGCATGTGAGATAACACCAGAAACTTGTTCAGCGTGGTCTGTTGAGTCACCTGTGTAAGTTTGGTTGGAAAATAAGGTGTTAGCCTAGCATGCTAGTTAGCTTAGCATTAGCATTACCCGTTAGCATGTGAGATAACACCAGAAACTTGTTCAGCGTGGTCTGTTGAGTCACCTGTGTAAGTTTGGTTGGAAAATAAGGTGTTAGCTTAGCATGCTAGTTAGCTTAGCATTAGCATCACCCGTTAGCATGTGAGATAACACCAGAAACTTGTTCAGCGTGGTCTGTTGAGTCATCTGTGTAAGTTTGAATTGGAAAATAAGGTGTTAGCCTAGCATGCTAGTTAGCTTAGCATTAGCATCACCCGTTAGCATGTGAGATAACACCAGAAACTTGTTCAACGTGGTCTGTTGAGTCACCTGTGTAAGTTTGGTTGGAAAATAAGGTGTTAGCCTAGCATGCTAGTTAGCTTAGCATTAGCATCACCCGTTAGCATGTGAGATAACACCAGAAACTTGTTCAGCGTGGTCTGTTGAGTCATCTGTGTAAGTTTGAATGGAAAATAAGGTGTTAGCCTAGCATGCTAGTTAGCTTAGCATTAGCATCACCCGTTAGCATGTGAGATAACACCAGAAACTTGTTCAGCGTGGTCTGTTGAGTCACCTGTGTAAGTTTGGTTGGAAAATAAGGTGTTAGCCTAGCATGCTAGTTAGCTTAGCATTAGCATTACCCGTTAGCATGTGAGATAACATCAGAAACTTGTTCAGCGTGGTCTGTTGAGTCACCTGTGTAAGTTTGGTTGGAAAATAAGGTGTTAGCCTAGCATGCTAGTTAGCTTAGCATTAGCATTACACGTTAGCATGTGGGGGCGTGGCAAAAATCGCCACAGAAACGGCTCAAGAGCGCCCCCTAGAAATATTCAAAATACCCTCCGCATTGACCTTAGTTCGACGTAGAATCATGAAATTTGGTATACTTGTCTAACTCACCAAGAAGTACAGAAAACCCTCAGGCATCAACGCTGTACGATAAATGGTAAGGCGGCCATTTTGGAACGATGACCAAATTTTCACACCTTTTTGGCCGTTTACAGCCTCTGCATTTCAACGAACTCCTCCTAGGGATTTTGCTCGATTTGATTCAAACTTGGCCAGTTTCTTTATAAGGCACGGGGGAACAAATGTTATCAAAATTGTATGTTTTCATGCATGCTGAAGGGACAAGACCAGACCTCAAAGTTGGACATCTCGCCATGAAAAACGAAACGCTTACAGCTCTTACACGAAAACTGTCTAATACATCAAACCTTCAGTGATTGATCCACATACGGTCCCCTGCAAAACTGTATGGTCAAATCATGACCATGACATCACTTAAGCCACGCCCCCTGACAACAGGAAGTGTAAAGTTTTACGTTGAACGGTCCATGTCGGACCCCTGTTACCTAATCAGCGTGACATTGTATTCAATCACCGAAGACATGTTGGTGTAACAAGCTTTCCAGCACTGTTCGTTTTGGGTGGAGCAAGTGGGCGTGGTGACGTGGCGAAGTAAGACGTAACGCCGTCACAATACGTTTGGTTCTAAACTCCACAGATTTGATCTGAGGAGTACCAAAATCATTATCTGATTAATTAGTGTCCATTAATTCATAATAATTGTAAAAAATAAAAGTGTCCATTTGTCTCCTTGAGAGTTTCAAGAAGGTGTAACACTGAGAGTTTCAAAGAGATGCAGAGAGGTGTACTTGAAGGTCAAGCCTACAATATCAGAGATTAGGTGTATTACTACATCCATAAAGTTCATAAGAGTTTGCCTTCCTTCAGTGGGATTTAGTTTTAAAGAAATATTCTAAGAAAATAGAAATTATTAAATTATTAAAGGGTTTCTGTTGCTCCCAAACTGGCAACCCATGCAGCTTTAGAATATTCGGCCTTTCGTTACCTGGAGATTTCTGTGCTGTTAAAACAATAAAACAAAATCACCTGTCAGACATGACACGTGTGGGCAATCTAAAGATGGTCGCTCATTTAATACTGAAATAAAAAAATGATTACCGGTAATCAGGTTTTTACCCATAACTCTGTATGCATTAGTTTGTCATACAATGGCTCATTAAGCCTAAATGACAACAATATTTTCTATTTTTCTTATTCCATACATCCATCATCTTCTGCTTGTTCCAAAGTTGAGTCATGGGGGCAGCAGCTTGAGCAGGGAGGCCCAGACATCTCTTTCCACAGCCATCTTCTTCTGGGAGGACCCCAAGGTGTTCCCAGGCCAAACAAGAGACATCCAGTGTGTCCTGGGTCTTCCTGGGGGGGCTCTTCCCAGTCGGACATGCCCGAAGCACCAACCTACGGAGTCGCCCAGGGGGCATCCTTGCCAGATGCCCGAACCACCTCAACCGGCTCTTGATGTGGAGGAGCAGCGGTTCTACTCAGTCTCTCCCGGATGACTGAACTTCTCACTCTATCTCTAAGGGGGAGAGTCCAGCTACCATGCGGAGGAAACTGTCTGTATCCACAAACTCATTGTTTCGGTCACTACCCAGAGCTCATGACCGTAGGTGAGGATAGGAACGCAGACCGACTGGTAAACACATAGCTTAGCTTTTTAGCTCAGCTCCCTCTTCACCACAACGGACCGAAACAGAGTCCACAATACTGCAGATGCTGCACCAATCCATCCGTCAATCTCACGCTCCATTCTTCCCTCTCGTGAACAAAACCCCGAGATAGTTGAACTCCTCCACTTGAGGCGGAACCTCACCCTTGACCTGAGAAGAGCAATCCACCTTTTCCGACTGAGGACCACGGCCTCAGATTTGGAGGTGCTGGTTCTCATCCCAGCTGCTTCACACTCGGCTGCGAATCGCTCCAGTGAGAGCACAATTTTTTTCTTGTTTTCTAAATATTTTCTGTTGTAGGTACCGGTAAGTTTTCTGTGAAACTGTCACAACAAATATTTGTGAGACAGGATGATAAGCAACATTTGACAAATCACCTTTCTGCAGACCGACACATGCTGCAGTATCCTGAGCACGTTTTATTATTAACCTTTATTTAACCAGGCAAATCCCACTGAGATCACAGAGCTCTTTTGCAAGGGAGGCCTGGGCCTGGAGGCAGCCGAACATGCATGTTTTTCTTGCCGTGAGGCAACAGTGCTAACCACTGATCCATAGTGCTGCCTATACGTCCACGTATGTGGACGTACGTTCTAAGTCTGGTTCATCAATGCAGACTTCCACCTTTGTGTGAACAAAGTCAAACTAATTAACTTTTGCTTCTTTTGTCTGTTTTATTTTAATGTTTCTCTCTAAATGACTTTTCTGTGTCTTTCAGGGAGAATCTGGAGAAACATGGTGTTTGTATCAGAGTTCTGGGCGACTTGAACATGCTGCCTCTGGACCTTCAGCAGCTCATTGCCAAAGCCGTGGTGACCACCAGGAATCACAATAAGTACGATTTATCTATTGCACTTCAAGTGGCATGTTCAGTTAATATTTACTTTGTAAATATATAAATATTTGTTTTGCAGATGTTTCCTCAATGTGTGCTTTGCCTACACGTCGAGATATGAAATCACCAATGCAGTGAGAGAAATGGCCTGGGGAGTGGAGCAGGGCTTCATCAAAGCAAGGTGAGCAAAGCTGCAGACGCCTGCGAGTTAATCTGATCAATGTGTAAAGATAATCTGGAGAGCTTTGACATGCTGCTCATGTTTCTGTCCTGTTCAGCGACGTCTCAGAGGCGCTGCTCAGTGAGTGCCTGTACAGCAATCGCTCCCCCAATCCTGATTTGCTCATCCGGACGTCAGGGGAGGTGCGCCTCAGTGACTTCCTACTTTGGCAGGTAAGGAATGAAAGAGATAAAAGATGGCAGCATCTATGAAGTAAGATGGACGTTAAATGTTTACAAACTTGGATACACGTTTAGTTACCTGCAACAGCAGCACGGTGGCACAGAGCTGCTGCCTCTCAGCGAGAAGGTCGCCAGTTCAAATCCCAGCCCGGGACCTTTCTGGGTGGCATTTGCATGTTCTCTTCATGCATGTGTGGGTTTTCTCTGCTCCAGTTTCCTCCCACAAACCAAAAACATGCATGTTAGGCTGATTGGTGACTCTAAATTGGCCCTAGGTGTGAGTGAGAGTGTGAATGGTTGTTTGTCTCCATGTGTCCCTGTGATGGACTGTCCAGGGTGTCCCCCACCTCTCACACAGTGATGGATGGACATGGGCACCGGTGACCTCCACGACCCAAAAAGGAAGAAGCGGGGGAAGATGGATGGATAAGCTGTCTGTTATAACTGACAGTACTGTTTAATCTAGCCGTTTTTTTTTTCGATCTAGCTGTTTTTTCTAATCTAGCTTTTTTTTTTCTAATCTGTTTTGTTTTTTTAATCTAGCTGTTTTTCTAATATAACTTTTTTCTAATCTAACTGTTTTTGTTTTTTAATCTAGCTGTTTTTTCTAATCTGTTTTTGTTTTTTAATCTAGCTGTTTTTTTCTAATCTAACTGTTTTTGTTTTTTAATCTAGCTGTTTTTTTCTAATCTAGCTATTGTTTCTAATCTAGCTGTTTTTTCTAATCTAGCTACAAACCGATTACAAAAAAGTTGGGACACTAAACAAATTGGGAATAAAAACTGAATGCAATGATGAGGAGATGGCAGATGTCAATATTTTATTCGTAATAGAACATAAATGACAGATCAAACGTTTCATCTGAGTAAATGTAACATTTCAAAGGAAAAATATGTTGATTCAAAATTTCACAGTGTCAACAAATCCCCAAAAAGTTGTGACAAGTAGCAATAAGTGGCTGGAAAAAGGAAATTGAGCAAATAACGAACAGCTGGAAGACCAATTAACACTAATTAGGTCAATTGACAACATGATTGGGTATACAGGTCCTTCTAAAAAATTTGCATATTGTGATTAAGGTCATTATTTTCCATAATGTAATGATAAAAATGAAACTTTCAAATATTTTCGATTCATTGCACACCAACTGAAATATTTCAGGTCTTTTATTGTTTTAATACTGATGATTTTGGCATACAGCTCATGAAAACCCAAAATTCCTGTCTCAAAAAATTAGCATATTTCATCCGACCAATAAAAGAAAAGTGTTTTTAATACAAAAAACATCAACCTTCAAATAATTATGTTCAGTTATGCACTCAATACTTGGTCGGGAATCCTTTTGCAGAAATGACTGCTTCAATGCGGCGTGGCATGGAGGCAATCAGCCTGTGGCACTGCTGAGGTGTTATGGAGGCCCAGGATGCTTCGATAGCGGCCTTAAGCTCATCCAGAGTGTTGGGTCTTGCGTCTCTCAACTTTCTCTTCACAATATCCCACAGATTCTCTATGGGGTTCAGGTCAGGAGAGTTGGCAGGCCAATTGAGCACAGTAATACCATGGTCAGTAAACCATTTACCAGTGGTTTTGGCACTGTGAGCAGGTGCCAGGTCGTGCTGAAAAATGAAATCTTCATCTCCATAAAGCTTTTCAGCAGATGGAAGCATGAAGTGCTCCAAAATCTCCTGATAGCTAGCTGCATTGACCCTGCCCTTGATAAAACACAGTGGACCAACACCAGCAGCTGACATGGCACCCCAGACCATCACTGACTGTGGGTACTTGACACTGGACTTCTGGCATTTTGGCATTTCCTTCTCCCCAGTCTTCCTCCAGACTCTGGCACCTTGATTTCCGAATGACATGCAAACTTTGCTTTCATCTGAAAAAAGTACTTTGGACCACTGAGCAACAGTCCAGTGCTGCTTCTCTGTAGCCCAGGTCAGGCGCTTCTGCCGCTGTTTCTGGTTCAAAAGTGGCTTGACCTGGGGAATGCGGCACCTGTAGCCCATTTCCTGCACACGCCTGTGCACGGTGGCTCTGGAATCGGCCCTTCTCCACAATCTTCCTCAGGGTCCGGTCACCTCTTCTCGTTGTGCAGCGTTTTCTGCCACACTTTTCCCTTCCCACAGACTTCCCACTGAGGTGCCTTGATACAGCACTCTGGGAACAGCCTATTCGTTCAGAAATTTATTTCTGTGTCTTACCCTCTTGCTTGAGGGTGTCAATGATGGCCTTCTGGACAGCAGTCAGGTCGGCAGTCTTACCCATGATTGTGGTTTTGAGTAATGAACCAGGCTGGGAGTTTTTAAAAGCCTCAGGAATCTTTTGCAGGTGTTTAGAGTTAATTCGTTGATTCAGATGATTAGGTTAGTAGCTCGTTTAGAGAACCTTTTCATGATATGCTAATTTTTTGAGAAAGGAATTTTAGGTTTTCATGAGCTGTATGCCAAAATCATCAGTATTAAAACAATTAAAAAAAACTGAAATATTTCAGTTGGTGTGTAATAAATCTAAAATATATGAAAGTTTAATTTTTATCATTACATTATGGAAATATAATGACCTTTATCACAATATGCAATTTTTTTTAGAAGGACCTGTAAAAAGAGCTTCTCAGAGTGTCAGTGTCTCTCTAGCCTGGTTAAAACCAGACCCTTGTCCTTCACTTCGCTTTGTACTAGGGTCTGGGACTTCTCTCATAGACAAGGATTTCTCCGGTAGATTTTTGACCGGACCAATCAGAGAACAGAAGGCGGATTACCGGACCAATCAGAGAACAGAAGGCGGAGTTTTGTTAGTTTAGCCTGGCGAGGTCCAGGCTATTCAGATAAATAGCTCAGAAACCACTCGGTGGATATTTTTTCTGCTACCAGTGTGTAATTATATGGCTCTAATTTACTGACTGTTGGCCTAGATGAAACATTTGAGATAAAATTCGATTTTTTATCATTTATTTTCGTAGCGCACCCGAGGCTGTTTGGAAAATGTCAAACCGAAACTATTTAAATCCAGCAGATTTGACCATTTCGTGAATTGATTTAGGAACTGTTAAGCTCAGGAACACTTCTGATATAACGTCAGCTAAGAAATATATTTTTTCTCAGCAAAGAAATAATAGTTTTTTACCTTGTTTTCATGAAAATTCCTTCGTGGCGGCAGCCATTTTAACTGACGACGTCAGTCGACGTCGTTCAAAACTCCGCCTTCTGTTCTCTGATTGGTCCGGTAATCCGCCTTCTGTTCTCTGATTGGTCCGGTCAAAAATCTACCGGAGAAATCCTTGTCTATGAGAGAAGTCCCAGACCCTAGTACAAAGCGAAGTGAAGGACAAGGGTCTGGTTTTAACCAGGCTAGTGTCTCTCAGAAGCCAAGATGGTAAGAGGATCACCAATTCCACCATTGTTGCGCAGAAAGATAGTGCAGCAATACCAGAATGGTGTTACCCAGCGTAAAATAGCAAAGACTTTTAAGTTATCATCATCAACCGTGCATAACATCATCAAAAGATTCAGAGAATCTGGAACAATCGCTGTGTGTAAGGGTCAAGGCCGTAAAACTCTACTGGATGCTCGTGATCTCCGGGCCCTTAAACGTCACTGCACCTCAAACAGGAATGCCACTGTCAAGGAAATAACAGAATGGGCTCAGGAATACTTCCAGAAAGCATTGTCAGTGAACACAATCCACCGTGCCATCCACCGTTGCCAGCTGAAACTCTACAGTGCAAAGAGGAAGCCATTTCTAAGCAAGCTCCACAAGCTCAGACGTTTGCACTGGGCCAGGGGTCATTTAAAATGGAGTGTGGCAAAATGGAAGACTGTTCTGTGGTCAGATGAGTCACGATTTGAAGTTCTTTATGGAACACTGGGACGCCATGTCATCCGGACCAGAGAGGACAAGGATAGCCCAAGTTGTTATCAACGCTCCGTTCAGAAGCCTGCATCACTGATGGTATGGGGTTGCATGAGCGCTTGTGGCATGGGCAGCTTGCATGTCTGGAAAGGCACCATTAATGCAGAGAACTATGTTCAGGTTCTAGAACAACATATGCTCCATCTAGACGTCATCTCTTTCAGGGAAGACCCTGCATTTTTCAACAAGATAATGCCAGACCACATTCTGCAGCAATCACAACATCATGGCTACGTAGGAGAAGGATCCGGTACTGAAATGTCCAGCCTGCAGTCCAGATCTTTCACCTATAGAGAACATTTGGTGCATCATAAAGAGGAAGGTGCGACAAAGAAGGCCCAAGACGATTGAACAGTTAGAGGCCTGTATTAGACATGAATGGGAGAGCATTCCTATTTCTAAACTTGAGAAACTGGTCTCCTCTGTTCCCAGACGTCTGTTGAGTGTTGTAAGAAGAAGGGGGGATGCCACACAGTGGTCAAAATGGACTTGTCCCAACTTTTTAGGGATTCGTTGACGACATGAAATTTTGAAACATATTTTTCATATAAAATAATACATTCTCTCAGTTTAAACTTTTGATCTGTGATTTATGTTCTATTCTGAATAAAATAGTAGATGTTGGCACCTCCACATCATTGCATTCAGTTTTTATTCACAATTTGTTTAGTGTCCCAACTTTTTTGGAATCCGGTTTGAAGATTAAATGGGAACAATCAGAAATTCATCTGTTTGCACTTACATGTAATACTATTGTGAAATGCTTTCTACTAAATGTAAGTATTACTTTCAGTTTAGGGTATAAGTCAGAATTTAAGGTTAAAAGCCTCATAAACTGCATTGTGCATTCATTTAACCTGAGAAGGCGTCAGTTGGGGAAACATTTTGCAGCTTTAGTTGATGAACTTTCATTGATTTTCATGTCACCTCCATCTGCAGACATCTCACTCCTGCCTGGTGTTTCAGTCGGTTCTGTGGCCCGAGTACTCGTTCTGGAATCTGTGCGAAGCAATTCTCCAGTATCAGTTGAATCACAAATCCATCCAGGTGAGCCTCACATTGACCCTGGTCGGAGGGGTGGAGGTGCTGCAGTGGAAAGTCTTTGCACTGTGGGCTTGCTGTAAATGTAAATAAATAAATAGTGGTTGTCTTTTGTGTGCCTTACCGAAGTCTTGATTGATGAGAATGCTGCAAACTAATTTTCAGATATTCTCTGTCGGTGTAGTGAGATGTTGAACGGCGCAGGCCGTTCAAAAATCTCAGGTGAAGCCGACCACGTCCCACTCAGATGTGAGCTTTTAGAAATGAAGTGAGCCATTAAGATAAGATAAGATAAATCTTTATTGTCCACAAAGGTGGGAATTTTCCTCCGGCTCTCCAACCATAAAATAAAACACATTCATACAATCAAAATATCAACAATTTGTGCATAGAATAAAACACTTTGCATACACCATAGGTAAATGTTATCATTTCATTTGATTAAGAATGGTTATTGCACTCAGAATAAATGACATATTGGCTCCATAAACTTTGGGTTTAAGAACTGCTGCTATTCATTATAAGCTAATTTATTTGTCAACTTCTTTTCTTGGTGCATTCAGTGATTTAAAAAAAACTAAATAAAAATAATATATATTATAATTTAGTAGTGGAACACTGCACAAATAATTTGTAGAGTACCGGTATTTGTAACTTTTTCCACAAATAAAAAGTGCTACTTCATTATTTATATTTATTCCCACCCCTGCCAAAAAAAAAAAGCACAGGTAGTTTCCACCTCCTTCATAAATTTATTCAACCTTTATTTAGTCAGGTAAATCTCATTGAGCCTCGTGGACTCATTTACAAGAGCGACCTGACTAAAGAATGATGAACAGCAATGGTAGAATTTCCTTAAACAATAAACAATAGAAAAACACAAGAGAGAAATACAGAAAAAAAATTTTTTTTAACAAAGTATCAAAAACTAGCAAAACATTATAAGGTAGACGTATAAAATCAAAAACAGGAACATATCTGCATTGGTTTTTGCCAGGATTCCAACAGATTCTTAAAGCCATTTAGAGAAGTCAAGGTCGAGAGCTTCAGATCTTTTTGTAAGATATTCCATGAAGCAGGAGCAGAATAGGAGAAGGCCCTTTTTCCAAGTTCAGTCCTCACTGAGGGAACACTGCAGGTAATCATGTCCTGAGAGCGCACGCTGTAGCTGCACTCACGCAGAGACATGTAGGAGGAGATGTATGAGGGCAGCAGACCAAGAAGTGATTTAAAGATGAAAATGTACCAGTGGAAGAGTCTGCGTGAGGTTAATGATGTCCAGTTAACCAGTGAATACAGGGTGCAGTGGTGGGTACGATAATCACAGCCAGTTATGAATCTTAGTGCACCATGATAGACAACATCCAACATCTGCAGGGTGCTTGTAGCATTCATGTAGATAGTGTCACTGTAATCGATGGAGGGAAGGAAAGTCACAGTAAATGGAGTGAATGTAAAACTTTAGAGGAAATTTAAAAAAATGAGAAGATGGAAATTTTCTTTGTACCATGATTTGAATAAGTGCCGTGGTTTTGTCTTGCAAATTTGAACTGAAGGAAAAGTTTTTTTATGTCTACATACTCATTTCAACTATTTTAAGTTAGTCATTTGGTTTTGTCTGTGCTTTTGCAATTCACCAAACGTTTGTGTGTTTTGCGTTACAGGAAGCCCGAGACCTGCATCGAGAGGAACAAGCCCTTGAGCAGCTTGAGGCAGATCGGGCCTGTGTGGCGGAGCACCTGCAGCATCAGGGGAACAACGGAAAGCCAGCCGATGCCCAGAAAAGACAAGAGGCGCTGCAGCGCTACATCGCCTCTCGGGAAGCACGCGTTCAGGACTTCCTACAAGCACTGAAACACAAAAGGAACTCTTTTTTTCTTGACTTATGCAGTGAAATGGTATTAAACTAGCACTAAGATTAATCTTCTGCTGAAATAAAAATAAACCTCTCCAGTCCTTCTCTAAAGGACTTCGATGGACAAAGGAAGAGCATGCTGTCACTGTCGTGGCTTCATTTTGTTGCTACTTGTATAAACGGAGAGGGCATTTGTTACCCCTATGGGGCTGTAAAAAATTGTTATATTAATGATTGTAGATTTACAAAGTCTAACGTAGAAAATCCTGGTCAAGATGCAGTTACGTCGTGTTCGTCGCATGCTGTTGATGGAACGGTTGAAATCTGTGAGCAAAAAAAAAAAAAATGCACTTCCTGTGTTCAGGACTTGTTTCGAACACAGAACTCGCTTCAGTTGGGTTTATTTTTGTGGCTGAAAATGTTTGTCGAGTGTGATTTTTTTTGAAGGAAAAAAAAACTATATTTTGACCAGATTTTTCAAATGGAATAAATTGAAAAGAGTCCATCAAATAAGTTTAATGTTTCTTTTAACTGTTTCAGTTATTTATTGTTAAAGGAAACATGTTTTAGCGTGGAATATTGCGTGTATTTTATTACAGTACATGATTTTATTTTTTCTTAACTCTTTCAGCTCTTTTCAGGAGTCCACAGCGAGTCATCCTCCATCTCACTCTGTCCTCTGCATCCTCTGTCCTCACTCCAACTACCTCCATGTCCTCTCCAACTGCATCCATAGATCTGCTTCCATAGATCTCCTATTTGTCTTTTTCCTGGCAGCTGCATCCTTCTAACAATATACCCACTGTCCCTCCTCTGGACTTTATCTCCCAGTTGTTCAACATGTGCTGTACCTCTGATGATCTCATTCCCAATCTTATCCATCCTGGTCACTCCTAAGGAGAACCTCAACATCTTCATTTCTGCCACTTCCAGTTCTTTCTCTTGTCTTTTTGTCCATGTCTCTGTCTTCAGACCATACAACATAGCTGATCAATCCGTGTATGGTTCGTTCTTTCGTTATTCCGTTTCACCACTGTCTTGTAAACTTTTCCTTTGATCTTTTGTTGACAACTTTTTGTTGCAAATCACTCCTGAAACTTTTCTCCATCCTGCCTGGACTCTCTTCACCTCTGTACAACGCTCCCCATTTTCCTGGACAGTGGACCCCAAGTACTTGAAGTCCTGCACCTTTGTGACCTCTGCTCCTTGTAGCCTCACTGTTCCACTGGCCTCTCTCTCATTCACACACATGAGTACTCTGTCTTACTACGGCTGACTTTCATTCCTCTTCTTTCAAGTGCATACCTCGACCTCTCCAAGTTCTCTTCCACCTGTTCTCACTGCAGATCACAATGTCATCTGCAAACATTCATTCAACCTTTATTTATACAGGCTAGCCTCGTTGAGTCACGGGGACTCATTTACAAGAGGGACCTGTCTCACTCACACCAAACAACCATCCACTCTCACACTCACAGGGTCAATTTAGAGTCACCAATCAGCCTAACAAGCATGTTTTTTGGTCTGTGGGAGGAAACCGGAGTACCCGGAGGAAACCCACGCATGCACGGGGAGAACATGCAAACTCCACCCAGAAAGAGTCAGAGAGAATTTATTGTCATTTGCACCGCATGTAGTACATGTGTTGAAAACGAGATTATGTACACAGGGTCCCAGTTACATCCAACAACAAATGCAAGAGAAAAACAATAATAACATCTAGGATTAACTAAGAGAGACATCAGCTAGTAATACACTAAGCCCTAATGTAGTAGAAAAACATCATTATAAACAGCAGCACGAACATGAGCAGATGGTCACAGATGAACGCAGATAGTCACAGATGAACGCAGCAACAAGAAACAGATCAGTATCAGCATGATGTGACATTTTGCAGTGTTTATTCTTATTATTTATTTATTCATGAGTCTGACAGCCTCAGGGTAGAAGCTGTTCCTCAGTCTAGTGAAAGGCCCCAGACCGGGATTTGAACCGGCAACCTTCTCGCTGAGAGGCAGCAGCTCTACCAGTTGTGCCACCGTGCTGCCCAAACATCATAGTCCATGGAGATTCCTGCCTGACCTCATCTGTTAGTCGGTCCATTCTACCAAATAAGGATCACAGAGCCAACCCTT
The DNA here is from genome assembly GCA_038048925.1 of Garcialebias charrua. Classification (NCBI taxonomy): domain Eukaryota; kingdom Metazoa; phylum Chordata; class Actinopteri; order Cyprinodontiformes; family Rivulidae; genus Garcialebias; species Garcialebias charrua. Next base: position 18,577 of record JBBPBX010040258.1, read on the forward strand.
GATGCAGTCTCACCTCCACCTTGAAGCTATCCATCAATCTTAAAACCTCAAAGTCAAGTCAAAGTCAACTTTATTGTCAGATCTGCAATATGTACAGTACAGGACATACACAGGACCGAAATTGCGTTTGAAACCTCTCACCACTGTCCTGCTGTCCGCATGTCCTACATACTTCTGCTACTCCAGATGTCTTCATTCAGCACAGCTCCTCCCTCTGCACCTTGTCAAATGCTGTATGTTAAAATTAAGGCTAAATCATTGAGATGTGCATTTTAAAATACTAAGTTGAAATTAAAAAACTGACTATTTGATGAAAAATGGAACACTAAAATATCTGGTTTATTTAAAATAATGGAAAAAAGCACCCTACTTTTTTTTTATTTAATCATGACCAAATAGTGAAAAAAGCAATGAAATATAATGAACCAAGAATATTTTATTAGTACCTTTCAAGCAAATGAGAAGTAAGTATTGAACAAATTTAGCAATAAAGCAGCTCACACGTTTCAGAGTCAGAAAATCTTTATTGTCATTTGCACCGCATGTGGTACATGTGACGAAACGAGATTATGTACACAGGGTCCTAGTTACATCCAACAACAAAATGTAAGAGAAAAACAGTAATAACATATAACTAAGAAAAACAAACTAAAAATACACTAAGCACTAATGTAATAGAAAAACATTACGAACATGAGTCTAGGTCACAAATGAACACAGCAACAAGAAAACAGATCAGCATGATGTGATATTTTGCAGTGATTATTCTTATTTATTTATTTATTCATGAGTCTAACAGCCTCAGTCTAGTGGTTCTACATTTGATGCTCCTCAACCTCCATCCTGAGGGGAGTGGGGCAAAGAGTGTGTGTGCTGGGTGAGTGGGGTCTTTCATGATGCAGGTGGCTCTCTTCCTGCATCTGGAGGTGTAGATGTCTGTGATGGTGGGGAGACTGACTCCAACAGACCTCTGTGCAGCCTTCACCACTCTCTGTAAGCTTTTCTTTCTGCAGCTGTGCAGCCTCCATGCCACACGTTGATGCTGGAGCACAGGATGCTCTCCACTGCACACCTGTAGAAGGAGGAGGTGAGGACTGAGCTTCCCAGACCAGCTTGTCTCAGCCGCCTGAGGAAGTGGAATCTCTGATGACCTTTCTTGATCAGGCTGGTGGTGTTGTTTTGGATGTTATGTAAAAAAAATAAAAATAAAAAAAGTGCCAAGTTCATATAGAAATCTATTTTTAAATTTCCAAGTTTATAAGAAAAAAATATCTATGATTACATTCCATTAGGAGAAAATGAACTGTTATACATGTACAGTACTGTATTTTTCACATGACACGTACCGGTACATAGAAAATTTGACGGCCTTTTAAAGTTTAATGCAAAATAAAGTTTAACGTTTAAAAATGTGTGTAATTTTAGAGTGCCATGTATGTGGCATTATAGAAAATACAGTAAATATTTAAAGTATGTTATGCTATTTAGAATTTTAAAAGCATTACATAAATGATAGATGCTCAAGAAATTACACTGTATTTTAGGCCTGTAAGTTGTCTAATATTCGTTTAATTGGTTGAATTATAACTAAACACGTTCAGTGCGAGTACAGTAGTGAATCAAATCATGTCGACAATCTGTTTTTTTTTTTTCCCTCGACCGCCAGATGTTTGAACAAGAACCGTTAAAACAGCGCCCTCGCGCGACATTGGCCAGTTTTAATCAACTGGCTTCCTGCCGCTTTAACAAATGGGCGGTGCTTGAAACCACGTGCTCCATTCCCGTCCAATGACAACCGTCGAAATACAAAACTGGTTCGAACCGGTTTCGTTCTTATATTTCACTGTATAAACTACAAAAACATTCGTTTGTATTATACATTCGCCATTTTACGCAGCGACTGCACGGTCGACGTGTGCAACCTCTCCGGAAAAAGCTCGTTTTGAGGCTGTATTTTTTTTCGAGCTTTTCATTTTTTACTTCCACGTATTAACATGGGAAAAGCCAAGGTAAGATTTTTTTTATTTTTTTTTACTATTTGTAAATTTACATTTTTGCTTTTGTGTAAAATTCGTGCTGGTTGCTTGAGGTTAATGCTAGGCTGCGTTTATTTTTTCGGCATCAGATGAACGTCATCCTGCCATGAAACGTTGGAGCAGCAATGGCGGCGCGACAGCACAGACCTGTTCAAGCGTCTGCTTTTAGTCGTCGAAAATTAGCGCCTATTTTGTTTCTGGTCGCTTCAAATCGCCACTATCTGACTAAAAACCAGCGATAGCACACAAATACCGACTTTATGCGCATTTAGGCTGTAGCTGACAGGAACAGTTCTGACATTTCGCCAAGATGAATTTCTGTCATCGTCCTGTCTTTTCAGTGGGCAGTAGGCTGGGCACAATCTTGACAGGTTGCACCGAGCAAACTAGTTTTTTTTTTTATTACTGCAGTTTTTGTTTTTTTTGTCAACACGACGTAACGTATATTAAAGACTGATTCTGAATTTGCAAATAATTGTGAACAGTTGTATCTATTTTATTTTAAGAACAAAAATTGAGGAAGAAGTGGGGGGAGGGGTGGTAAGCCCGGATTAATTTTCCAGTTTTGAACTAGAACAATCTGACTTTGACATGCACTAACGCTATAAATTACAAGTATTTCACAAGATAGTTTGATTTAATCAACAATAATGTAAACGTGTAAATTTAAAAAAAAATTCACACAAAAAAACCCTGCATGGAACTAAATTTATGTTTGTTATAATTAAACGAGTGGATTTGTGGTTTGTACGAGTTTGTGAATAATGCATTTTTGTGATTACTAATAAATCGGTTTAAAAAAATATCTGCACTGAACTTCTAAAAAGGTTTGTCTAAATGCAGTGAAAACCCGCGTTTTTTTTTTTTTTTTTGCTTCTGAAATTGGTGAAATCTCGTCAGTTCCCTCGCAGAAGTCTGTAGGCGCGCGCAGATACAAAACAAAGGAAGCTGTCAAGGCGCCAAAGCGCTGCCATGGCAACAGGACGGCCCAAATTTGAATTCAAATATGCGCGGGAAGTCCTTTTGTGCGCCTCAAGTTCAGCTGCGAATATATTTTTATTTTTTTTATTTTTTAACACTGCCTTTAGATTTTCTTTGTTTGAGTTTTGTGCTTTTTAAATAGTTTGTTGTACTGTTCATAGTTTTAATTCTTTTTTTTATGTTTCTGTTTTTTTACAGGCAACCGTCCCCCCTGAGGTTTGTTAGTGATGACGTGTTTCTATTTTCCATTTTGTATTAGTAGTTTTTGTAGCAGTTTCTACGTTTGTTACATGTGTACTATTACATTTCCATTTCATGCCTTTTTTTCTCCTGTAGTAGGATAGTGCATTTTGTTTATTCTCGTGGTTTTCTCTTCATTTCTTCACAGCAAAGACGAACCTCCCCACGTCTGGCAGCGGTAAGATCCTAAACACTATTTGGGTGATCTTACAAAAATAATAAACACTCCAGATGTTCCAGATATTTGCATAAACCTTTGTTTTGATCATTCTGCTTATATTTTTTATAAAGTTTTAAAATACTTTTTACTTTTAATGTTTTACAGAAACCTAAAGCAACTTCTGTGGAGACTAAGAAAAAAGCTGCTCCAAAGGTAAGTAACTTGATGTCATTTATTTTAGTTGTAATTAAAGCTTCTTTTTATGTATATACGTTTATTTTTCTCCAGATTAAAAAACAGATGTTTATCTATATAGAATGATTGATTGCACTTTGTGAAAACCTTTATGATTATTTTATAGAAGGCACCCAAAGCGAAGAAGGCCAAGCCAGCAGAGAATGGCAACACCAAGGCTGAGGTACTTTAATTACGACAAACGACTTCCTTATTTTATTTTTTCTGTCTAAAAGTTCTACAAATGTACGCATTTATTAAAAAAAAAAATCTTCATATTAAATCTGGTTCAAGACTCTTTAAGTTTCAACTTATGTATGGTCTTTGTCAGTAAAAAATATCCATTCAGTCCTGTTCTGTTTTCCCAGGAGCCAAAGGCGGAAGCCACCGAAGCCAAGTAAATAATGGTTGATGTGCTCACTCAGTGTACTTGGTGATTGTACAGTTTTAAATAAGTATTTTTTACCAAGTTTTATATTACAAATGTCATTTATAGGTTTGTTTTGGGCTTGCACTTGATGTAACAAGACTTTGTTTTCACATTCATATCCATTTTTTTCCCTCGTCAATTTTAAAGCTTTTACCGTCCATATCTTGTAGACGTGGCATTTTAGTTTGTCTAATCTGTGTTATTTTATTTTTTTACTGCTGAGGAATAGACATCTTCAACTTGGATTTTGAATACCGGTAATTTTAAACAGAAGGCAGCTAACGTATGGTAAAAAGAAATAAAAACATACTTGCAGGAGAATAGGAAATTTGCCTTTTATCTCCCTGTAATTTAATGTTCAACTAATAAACCAAATGTTTTGAAATCGGCATATTTCAGTGTAGGATCTAGTCAGTTGAAATGCCACAGAAATTTAGTCTTCATTAGCTCAAAATTTGGTAGATCCTGGGGAAAACATGAGATGTAACTCTGGTCATCTGATGAAAGAAATCTGTAAACTTGTTTCTGTACGGGAGGTAGGGTGGGTTGTTTTTGTTTTTTCGTTTGTTTTCTGTTATCATTTGTTATCCTAAATGTTCTTGAATAAAAATCTTCAAAAATGGTTTTGTTGAATTTGCTCTGATTTAAGATCCATATCAAACAAATTTCTCCCCATCTAATTGTTTCTTAAGCTCAACTTGTTGGTCAAGCATCAATTTTTATTAATTTTGTAAGTTGTGAAGTGTTTTAAAAAGTCAATGTGCTCATTGCAGAAGGTAAAAGTGCTGTTATGTCATTACACCAGCAGAGGGCAGCATGGCTCCATCAGGAAGAATGCTTGGACTTCAAATATGGCGGCTCTGCTTTTAAAAGTTGACTTCCTGTTTTTGGAGTGTTGCGAGTATTTCTCGAATGTTGGAGAAGGTCCTGCAGCGAGGTGTACTTGGAATGTTCTGGACATAGACATATATAGTAGACCAAGCATAGCCTGCTCGAACGCAGGATTTAGGGCTGCCATCTTGGCGCTGTCACCCTTGTACTTTGCTGCATACAAACTAACAGAAAATGCCTCACCACTTTGAGATAAGATCAATAATAGTGTAACGTTTTTTCTGAATGCTCAGCTTAAGAAGGCAACAAGGCTCCTTAGTTTCAACTGTTGCCTTTTTATTTTTGCTTTGTTAAAACAGTTATGTGCAGTTAAGTCAGTACAGAATAACTTCAATAAACTCACTAAATGACTACAGTATATGAATAAAATAACATGGACCTCATTCCCAGATATCACGTTTTTGTTTTAAACGTATGTATACTGTGTATATATATATTATTATATATATACTGTACATCTAATATGTATACATAATGTGTGTGTGAATAAATTGCATATTTGGTTGTATCTTGCTAAAGTATGGTATTCCACCAAAACTTTAAATATGCTAAACTATATGTTCCTATACATGAAGTTTTAATAGCTGTATGCCTAACATTTAAATATGTGGCAATGGGATTACTATTCAGCGTGTTATGATTGATTAAATGCGCTGATACTTTTTTGTGCCTGCCAAATATATAAGGCTGAGTGGCGCTGTGGCCAGTGCCAAGATGGCCGCCTGAAATCTTGTCAGCATCACACCATCACATCCTTCTACCAATATACTCACTGTCCCTCCACTGGACATGTCAAAACCACTGTCCCTCCACTGGACATGTCAAAACCACTGTCCCTCCTCTGGACATGTCCAAACCATCTCAGTCTGGCCTCCCTAACTTTATCTCCCAGTTGTTCAACATGTGCTGTACCTCTGATGATCTCATTCCTGATCTTATCCATCCTTGTCACTCCTAAGGAGAACCTCAGCATCTTCATTTCTGCTACTTCCAGTTCTTTCTCCTGTCTTTTTGTCATGTCTCTGTCTCCAGACCATACAACATAGCTGGTCTCACCACTGTCTTGTAAACTTTTCCTTTGACCTTTGCTGACACCTTTGTCACAAATCACTCCTGAAACTTTTCTCCATCCACTCCATCTTGCCTGGACTCTTTTTCACCTCTTTCCCACACTCCCCATTTGAAGTCCTGCACCTTTGTGACCTCTGCTCCTTGTAGCCTCACTACTGTTCCACTGGCCTCCCTCTCATTCACACACATGTACTCTGTCTTACTACGGCTGACTTTCATTCCTCTTCTTTCAATACCCGCACCTCTCCAAGTTCACTTCCACTTGTTCCCTGTTCTCACCACATATCACAATGTCATCTGCAAACATCATAGTCCATGGGGATTCCTGCCTGACCTCATCTGTTAGTCGGTCCATCACCAGAGCAAACAAGAAGGGGCTCAGAGCCGATCCTTGATGCACTCCCACCTCCACCTTGAAGCTATCTGTCACTCCTACAGCACATCTCACCACTGTCCTGCTGTCTTCATACATGTCCTGTACCAGTCTAACATACTTTTCTGCCACTCCAGATTTCCTCATGCAATACCACACCTCTTCTCTTGGCACCCTGTCATATGCTTTTTCTAAATCCACAAACACACAATGGAGTTCTTTCTGACCCTCTCTGTACTTCTCTATCAACATCCTCAAAGCAAAGATGGCATCTGTGGTGCTCTTTCTTGGCATGAAACCATACTGCTGCTCACAGATAGTCACCTCTTGTCTAGCTTCCACAACTCTCTCCCAGATCTTCATCGTGTGGCTCATCAACTTAATTCCCCTGTAGTTGCTACAACTCTGTACATCACCCTTGTTCTTAAAAATGGGAACCAGCACACTTCTTCTCCATTCCAAAATCATCCTAAAACACAGTAGTAATTAATTTAAGGTGGCCTGTTTTCCCAGATGTTACTGTTCTGGTTTTATTTTTGAGGGTCTTCTGCCCTCCTTTCATAAAGGACATGGTTTTGGAAGGTTCTGTTACTTGGATGTAAATTTAATCTTGACAGTAGGAACTCTTTATTTACTTTATTCGTCTCATGTTGGCTTTAAGGACATCCAGACTTTCCTTTAACTGGATTTGCGAGTGATTTAACAAAACCTTGTTAAACAGTTAACCTTAATCCCACTTTAACCTGGGATTTGGCTCATTTGATTCATAAGCTTCTCGTTTTCGGTACAGATTTCAATATCATGAAGAAAACAAACTTTTTAAACCCTGTAAGCTGCATCACCTCAGGTCTGCTGACTCGTAACGCCTGTTAGGATATTATTTTTGACCCCTCATCTTGAAGCTGCGTTGTTGAAGTGAAGGCCCAACGTTCCCTGAAGGAGTGAATCTCCTTCTGATGAAAGGTGATGGAGTTTGAATGATCCGTACGACCAGTGGCGGCCCGTGAAATGTCCACCGGGGGGGGCTATTTATCTAAAATGAAAAAAAATCCCCAAATTCATAGTTTTTTTTTTTTTTTTATCAAATGCAGATTAATACAAGTTCAACAGAACAATTAAATGCTCTGGATGAGAAGAGCCAATTTGACTGACTAAAACGACAAAGAACAAATAAAAATGTATATAAATAAATTATATATAAATTATAGAAAAGAAAATAAGTGAGATTAAAACATTTCTACTTGCAAGAGGCTTTGTTTTCATTCTCCAGATCAATACAGTGTTAAGAAATAGTAAAACACCACAAGTGACATTAAGTATATAAAATTATTAATGTTTGATCATTTTTTTTATAAGCAAATTAAAATAAATAGTCATCAGAGTCCAATACTACAATAACCTGTGCTGGCAACCTAACTCCACAAACAAATGTAGTGGACCTAACCATGATCAACTATGATGCGAGATTACACCTTCGTCTTTTTGAACTGTTCCAGTGATGCTTTTACTGACCCTCTCAGTAAACAGACATTTAACACAATTTATTCCATTAGTTGGAATCTGAGAACATATTCACTCACAAAGAGACTATTTCTACTCTTTTAATTTCGTCCTAATACAAATATAATCAAAGCATTCACCTGTGTCATTCATGAGCAGTGTTGTACTTTACAATATGTTTTATGATCACATATGTTATATGCTGGTTTATTTTGCACCAACAATGGTGTTCAAAAAACTGTGTGAAAGTTTAAGGCCCGGGTCGGAGTGGCCCGGCAGTTTTGTTTAGAAATGGAGAATACAGTTAATCCATTGTTTTCATGAGAATGTCTCCAGAACTCCATGTCCTCATCTAAACGATTTCTTTCTGTTTCTGACTTTCACCTTGAATCCTGATAACGTTAAAGTGAACTATTTGACGTGACTCTAACTCCCTTCTCCCGTTCCACAACCAATCAGAAGACTGGTTTTCTGATTTCAACACTTTAGTAAAAGCGTTTTTGCTTCCGAAAACGCTTCAGAGTTGGAATGACAGCGAGACCGACAGCTCTCAGTCTTTATAGCTTGATAGGTTCAGTCACGAGTAAAAGACTGGCTTATCAGCTGAAGACTTATGGACGCCTCCATAAGTTCACAGAGCAAAAGCTCCCTAGTTCTTAATGAACTTTCTTGAGGAACGCTTTATTTTGAAACTAATCAGGACGTGGCATTGTTTCTGACAGAGAAAGCAGGCTGCAACGACACGTTGAATCCATAAACACGCCGAGGTACAATTGGACTTCACGGACCTATACGATCTGTTGAACCCCAGATTGCTTTTCAACTCTAACCAAACAGAGACGGAACGTCTGACAGGTACAGAGTTGCTGATGTTTACTGGACCGTGCGGTGAGTCGAGCTGGTTTTCGTATGGAGAAGTGTCAATCTAGTTAAACTCAAAATAGATAACTTCCTTTGAACTTCCATCTCTCCATCCTTGATCTATTCCTCTTAAACCTCTCCTTTTATCTCATTCTAAGCTGGTAACTACATCTTAAGCTCTTAGCACTTTGAGATTTTCAGTAATGAAAAGTGCGTTATAAATTGAATTAATTATTATTATTATTATTATTAAGCTAAAAAAAACTACAGATAAAAAGTATTATTGTCATCAGTACTTATGTTTATTGTTATTAAATTTGCTGACGTGTTAAATTGCAAGAAATGGAAATCAATTGCAAGAAATGGAAATCAATCAAGTGTACATTGGCGTTAATTTTAGTTGATTTATTTTAAATAAAAGGTAGTGTCTTTGGCATACCTACTAAATCAACGTTTCCATTGTCACTTTATGGGTTTATGTTTCACCATCCATCATAAATTCATTCATTCAACCTTTATTTAGTCAGTTAAATCTTATTGAGCCTCGAGGGCTCATTTACGAAAGCGACCTGCTACAAACTAAGGAATGATGAACATCAATGATACAAATACATCAAACAATAAACAAAAAAGAAAAAGTAGCAAAAACATTATAAGGTAGATGTACAAAAAAATCAAAGACAGGAACATATCTGCATTGGTTTTTGCCAGTGCAGATATGTTCCTGTCTTTGATTTTTCTGATAAATGATCACAGAAATATTGGGTAAACCAGAAAAAGAAAAGAATCTGTGAAATACTATTCAATCTGAATAAGTAATTAATTAAGGTGAAGTGTGTCAGTTTAATACTGACCCACTAAAGATCCTTTACACAAACAAAGAAAAAAACAAACCCACCAGTTGCCACTTTTAGAATAAACAGTCTGAAGGCTTTTTTTCACAAACAGCCATCTAAAATGTTAGAGGTCAGTCAGAAATGCAAATAGAGATTAGATAACGGGCTTTCAATGATTTAAAACGTACCTGAGCAAGCCTGCTTGAGTCACTGACTGCACGGCTTAATATTATTATTATTATTTTTAATTGATAAATAAACTGCCGGAAACACGCGATCGGTAGGTAGAGCTCACGTTGGACTGTCCAGGGCAGTGAAAACCTCGCCCAGCATCTTCCCATTGTTTTGTAACGTCGTGGAATAACTGTGCATGCACCATTTATAACGATTGTCTATGGAAAAGATCCATGCGCCCCAAAACAGGAAATACGTCACCAGTCAGAAAACTTTTTTTGAAACAAACAATATAACTCATCATTACTCATAAAATATTTATCCTACACAACTAAAAACGTATGCATATATTTTGAAGTATTTTTATTTTATTTCATTTTTATTAGTTTTTTTAAAAGTCTTGAATATAAAATGGTCCAGAAGTTCCAGTGGGGCGGCGCCCTAGCGCCCCCTATTGGCCGGCCGCCCCTGTTCCCAGGTCTGATGAGACGTAGCTCTCCAGCATGTCCTGGATCTCATTATTTCAGTCCCTACCAGAGTTGGTGGTCATAGGTGAGGGTAGAAACATGACCGACACGAGAGCGTCACCTTACAGCTCAGCTCCCTCTTCACCACAACGGACCGGCACAGAGTCCGCAACACTGCAGGCGCTTCACCAATCCGTCTGTCAATCTCACGCTCCATTCTTCCCTCACTCATGAACAAAACCCCGAGATAGTTGAACTCCTCCACCTGAGGTGAAAGCGGACTGAGTTGAACATGGATCTGTACAACTGGATCACCTCCCTGACGGTAGTTTGTCATTTAAGATTTGACTGAGCTCTCCTGTGGGCCAGATGTGGCCCCTGGACCACCAGTTGAATTTGAGCTGTTGCTATGTAGCTATCACCCCAGTCAAACATTGAACACATTGTGCTGTTGAGCGTGAGTCGTGGAGGTTGAAGGGGTTTTACGGTGAGTTTCTTTATGCCTCACAGCACTCTGACTCTCAGGACAGCTGTGGTGCCATGTCGGCAGAATACAGATGTTCAGATTGTGATGTGGAGCATCTTCCAGGATGAATCGAATCAAGGGTGGTTGCAGATTAGCTGTGATGC
>JBBPBX010040259.1:0-29460 GCA_038048925.1 Garcialebias charrua
CTGTCAAGTATGGGAACATACACAGATGACAAAAATGTAACTTTTTTTTTTATTTTATTTTATAATTGGACAATGCGACCTATACACAGGTGCGACCTATACGCCAGAAAATACGGTAAATGTTCAAATTAGCAAAAGAGACACTTATATTAACAAAACCTTAACAAAAAGTATTAAAACAGATAGTAAAGCTAAAATCTGCTAAACAGTAGCTAAGATGAGGAAAACCGTAACTAAAAGCTAAACTAAGCAAAATGGGGGCTAAAATAAATAAGAAAAAAAATAAGAATAGTCGCTAAAAGTAGCAAAATAGTAGCCTAAAGCTACTTAATTTTAAATTAGCAAGAATTTTCTTCTTTCTGCACCCTTTTCATTCAATTTTTTTAAAATCTTTTGATGTATTTGTTTTGGGTTTTTTGTTTATTTTAAATGAATAAATGAAAAAGCTACCTTTAGTAGAAAGGTGGCTAAAAGGCAAAACTAGCAAAACAATAGCTAAAAGTGGCAGAATGGTAGCTAAAATGTAAAAGGATTTTTTAAGTTGCATTGTTTAGAATGTAAATTGTTTTTGTTTGTTTGTTTGTTTGTTTTAATATGTTTTTCCTGTCTTTATTTTTCTTTTTCATTTTAAAAATATAATTTCTCGCATTTAACTTAGCTTTGCGGACATGGATGGCCAGAACCGGCACCGGGCCATTGCTGGCACACTTCCCCATGTGTTTGCCATTTCCCTGTTTGAAGACTGGGTCTACTGGACAGACTGGAACACACACAACGTTGAGAAAGCTCATAAATACACAGGCGAGGGGCGCACAGTTATGGGCAACAACACCCACCGGCCGTATGACATTCACGTCTGCCACCCCTACAGGCAGCCGAGGAGTACGTAGATGACAATCACGGGCTTTTCTGCTCCTTGGATTCTTTTTTATAACCAGTTTATTTCGCAGGTGAAAACCCTTGCTCGTCACACTACCTCACCTGCAGTCATTTGTGTCTGATCGCTCCTGGAGGGCAGCGAGCGACCTGCCAGTGTCCAGATCATTTCATCGGTTTGGCTGTGGGATTCAAGATCCAGTGTGTGGCTGACTGCTCCAGCACCCAGTTCCGCTGTGGGGACAACGAGAAGTTAGTGTTACGAAATAATCATTTTGAGACTGATGTTTAGTTTAAATTAGGGATGCACCGATCCACATTTCTCACTTCCGATCCGATACCGATACTTATAAACTAGGTATCGACCGATACCGATACTCCGATACTGTTCAGGCATGTGAATCTGTGTAATGAAATTTTTGTACTGAGATTATTCATTTTAACATTGTGTGAGTTAAACCCAATGAAGACACTTTTGAGCCTTACAACAGGAAACTCACAAACTTTAACAGCACACAAGAGGCAAGTCTATACCACACACATGTCCTTCTCACTCATGGTTCAGCTGGAAAAACTAAAAAAAAACGCTAAGCATGATGGGAAAGACAACAAAATCCACTCCCCTTAACCACTAAGAGAGTGGATTTTGTTGTCTTCCCCATAATGCTTGGCAGTTTTTTTAGTTTTCTAGCTTTAGGTGGAGCTGGAAAACTAAAAAACTGCTAAGCATTATGGGAAAGACAACAAAATCCACTCTCTTAGTGGTTAAGGGGAGTGGATTTTGCTGTCTTTCCCATCATGCTTAGCAGTATTTTAGTTTTTCCAGCTGAACCATGAGTGAGGAGGACATGTGTGTGGTATAGACTTGCCTCTTGTGTGCTGTTAAAGTTATTGAGATTCTTGTGTAAGGCTTAAGAGTTTCTTCATTTGGTTTAATTCACACAGTGTTAAGACAGCAGTCACAGAATGTGATGGAAAACAAGTGCTCTTTGAAGCTGGATTGGAAATATCGGCAGGTTGGATCCGATATCCGATACTTAAATTATGCTGGTAATCGGATACCGATACTGGATCGGATCAGCCCCATCCCTAGTTTAATATACATCTTGTGTGGTAATATTCCCTCCTAACATTGTGTTTTCTCCTGTTTTAAGATGTGTTCCCATATGGTGGAAGTGTGATGGCCAGTCAGACTGTAGCGACGGCTCTGATGAACCTCAGACCTGCCCGTCTCGTTACTGTCCTATCGGCCAGTTCCAGTGTCTGGATGGCAACTGTACCTACCCTGGTTTGATCTGCGACACCCACCCCGACTGTCCCGACGGCTCAGATGAAGATGCTGCTCTCTGCAGTATGAAAATAAGAAAACAGAACCAACATTTAAAGGATGCAGTACATACAAAAGTGACCACTTCTTTTGTTCTGGTCCGATTGCCATTTCAGTTTTACATCCGTGTTTTGTGTTCTTGTAGGCGATCACCGATGCGAGGTGAATCAGTTCCAGTGCAAAAACAAGCAGTGCATCCCTGTGTCCTGGCACTGCGATGGTTTAAGGGACTGCTCGGATGGCAGCGATGAGGATGCAGAGACTTGTGCTCAGAAGACCTGCCGACCCGGACAGTTCCACTGCGCAAATGGCCTCTGTATACCGTCAAGCTATGTGTGTGATGTCCAGAACGACTGCGGAGATCAGTCTGATGAGCCGTACGAAACCTGCAGTAAGCACAACAGCTAAAGACGCTGAGATTCGAGAACGTTGCACCATGTGTTACTTTAAATCTTGAGTTAGTTTGGTTCTGTTAGAACATATATAATCTGATGTGACTGCTCTAATTTCCTCAATGACAGATTTGGGGTTAGCACTAAAATACGGTGATGTAATTACCCACAGTAGTACGCTGTGGCAGAACAAGTTGACAATTTCATCAAGTCTCGTTCCCTTTGAGCGAAATGATAATGGCATATTTAACATATCGTCTTTTTTTTATGTACTTCATGTTGTTCAGATGGTTCATCCTGTCCTCTTTCATCTTCCTCCACCTTTAATCCCAGTTCGTCTTCCTTCCTCGTTGTTTCAGCTCTTACGTGTCTGTTTTCTCTCTCAGAGTATTTTCTGTCTGTACTCCAATCTCACATGTCTCCTCAGATCTTATCTCACATTTATGCCTCTGTTTCTTCCTCCAGTGGGTCCGGACTACAAGTGCGATGAGCTCACAGAGTTTTCTTGCAGCACAAACTACCGTTGTGTTCCTCAGTGGGCCCGCTGCGACGGCACTAACGACTGCATCGACAACAGTGACGAGGAAGGCTGCGGTCAGTTCTCATCTGTCTCTTTTTGGAGAGGACTGAGTGTAGTGCTCATGTTTCATCCAGCTTTAGTGAAGTCCAAGAGAAATGATCTAGGAGAAGAGATTTATTTTATACTGGTGTTTTATACCATATAGACTATAGCCCTATTCGCACGGGACTAGTTTTACCTAAGGACCACGTGTAATAAATAAATTACTCCCCAACATCTGCTTTTTATGTGGCACATTCGCATGGGATAACCAAAGCCTGAGATTTAGCTGAAATTTACAGACATCTTTCGGATATGATTTTAACGTACTATGGAGCTGTCATTTCTAACCCGGAGCCCGGCACAGCTCGACCCGGATTTGGTACCATGCCAGTGGGCTTTGATGCAGTTTTACGAATCCTACAGTACAAACAAAACTAAATAAGAATGCACAATAAAAAATTGTGTTAATCTACTTGTTGAGGAGGAGGCAGGTCCAACCGGCTGGTTTAAAGAGGTTAAAAAAAAGTCTTGTTAAGCTCAGATGGACATGTCCGCTGACCCGCTGGTTGAATTGGACTTGTGATGTGTCCAGGGTGTCCCCCACCTCTCGCAGAGTGATGGCTGGACATGGGCACCAGCGACCCCTGCTACCTGAAAAGGAAGAAGCGGGTAAGCACAGGTAGCCCTCGAGTTACGACAGAGATCCGTTCCTACACTACGTCGTAACTCAAATTTCGACGTAACTTGAAACGTACATCCAAACTGCACCTTATACGTAGAGTAGTGTATTTTACAAAGCACTTAGCCTATCCTAACACAGTACCCTACATAATTATCAAAAGACACATACATTTGAGAGCCATAATGAAGGGAAAAAATAGTTAATTTCCTACTCTGGACTGTTTTTTTTTTATTTTATTTTATTTATTTATTCATTTTACATTTGTTAAAAGAAAAAAACCTTCTTACATGTAATATTTAAAACAAGAGAAAACATAAAATGAAAGGTGGCAGGAAGAAGAAGAAATCTTATTTTACCTGCCCCTTTTTTCCAAAAACAAAAAACAAAATCAATACAAACAATTCACTCCAACAATAGTCAACACTAAGCAATCAAACCAAAAGAGAAACTCATTTCAATTTTAACAATTTCATGTACAAAAAACAATTTAAAGAAATTTTTAGTATTTTGTTAACAATTTAGTTTTAATCATTTTTTTAAACACAAGCACTGATTTTGCAGATTTAACTTCATTTCCTAAACCATTCCACAAATCAACTCCCTGTATTGAAACAGACCGTCCCTTTAAGCTTGTTCTATACTGAGGTTTTGCAAAAATCTCAGTTCCCTTAAGACTATAGCAGCTCGTCCTCTTTACAAAATTAATTTGAACATTTGAAGGCAGTACATTATTATGGGCTCTATACATTACCAACAAAATATTGTAATCCACTAAATCATAAAACTTTAGCAACTTAAGTTGTTGAAACAATATATTCGACGGATGACAGTAAGGCTTTTTTGTAAAATAAAAATAGGCTTCGTTATGGTTTTACACGCCTTTCCCCAAACTTCAACACAATAAATTAAATGTGGAACAAAAATTGCATTATATAACAGATACAGAGCTTTATCATTCAACAAATCTTTCACTTTGTAAAGCACCGCAGTAGATCTAGATAACTTAAGTTTAACTAAATTTATATGCTGTTTCCACGACAGTTTGTCATCAATAACTACCCCCAAAAACTTCACCTCGCTTACTCTGTGAACTTCAACACCATCAATTTTAAAAGAAAAATCCAATTTATCCTTTTTATTACTAAATAACATATAATTTGTTTTATCTAGGTTTAATGATAGTTTGTTCAATTTAAACCAAGTTTGTAATTTGACAAACTCCATTTTTAACAGCTCAGACATTTGATTTAAATCACTACCAAAATAAAAAAAAGTTGTATCGTCAGCAAAGAGAACACATTTTAGAAGTCCAGACACCTTCACTAGATCATTCACATACAAAATAAACAACTTTGGTCCAAGTATTGAGCCTTGTGGGACTCCACATGTGATCTTGCAGAGGTTTGATCGTATGCCGTCAATTTGTACAAACTGTTGTCTATCTTTCAAGTAACTAGACACCCACTGTAGTGCTAGTCCTCTAATACCATACTTGTTTAATTTATTAGTGAGAATGGTATGGTCAATTGTGTCAAATGCTTTCTTTAAATCAATAAACAGACTAATACAATGTTGCTTTTGATCAATGGCTGTGGTAATTTGTTCCGTTAGTTCCATAAGAGCCATGGATGTAGAATTTTTAGATCGAAAACCATATTGACTGTCACTTAAAATATTATATTTATCAAGAAATTTATCTAATCTGGTTACGAATATTTTTTCTAGAATTTTGGAAAATTGCGGCAACAATGATATTGGTCTATAGTTGTTAAAGACGCATTTGTCACCATTTTTAAAAATAGGGATCACCTTTGCTACTTTCATATTTTCAGGAAATACACCCGTGGAAAAAGACAAATTACATATGTATGAGAACGGTTCGATAACAAGACTTATTATGTCCTTTACAACCATCATGTCCATATCAACCCAGTCCTTAGATTTTTTGTCTGCAAAATTTTTAACTACTATCAATATTTCTTCCTTATCAATTTCATGTAGAAACATAGTGTTTTCACAACCTTTGATTAAGTGACACACATCCTTATCAACTAATGGAATTGTTTTTGCAAGGTGTGGTCCCACGTTCACAAAATAATTATTGAATCCATTTACAACTTCATGTTCTTCTTGTATTTCATTATTTTCATCCACAAACTACTGAGACAAGCTCATACTATTTTTGCGTTTGTTCAAAACACTGTTCATCACATTCGATTCCAGTTCAGAAATTAACTCGTCTACAAATATTCATGATTTAAATCATTCAGTGATGGGGGACATTGATGCACCAGTTATTATCAAGAGTATGAATTTGTTACATTTGTTCAGGGATTTAAGTCGTATCTTGCAGTGGAAGCATTTAGGAGTTTTTTTTCAACTCTACCTTTAATCCCCTGGCAAGCTCACCTTTTCGGAACAGTTATTTTTGTGTGTCTGTTCTTGAATCCACCTTCTCTTCTCCTCAGTCTTTCTTTTCTTCAAACTTCTTTGTCCACTCTTCCTCAATCCTCCCTGTGACCCCTTCTTACCCCACTCATCCTCTTCATCCTATATTCTTAAGTCTTTATCCCAATTTTGACCCTTCTCTCTTAATATGACCTTCCAATATTTTCATTCAGCTACTCTTTTCAGATCATTTCAGGTTGTTCGAATGATGTTCGTGTGAATCAAATGTACTCAGGGCCGGCCCAAGGCATAAGCAAACTAAGTGGCTGCTTAGGGCCCCGGGGCCACTAGGGGGCCCCCTAAGCGCAACAGATAAAAAAAATTGTAATGATTTCCATGTGATTCTATTTAATCGTTTAAGTTCAGCGTTTGCAAATTGTTACATATATTTACATAGTTTTAAGAACTACCTTCTACCTTATAATGTTTTGCTAGTTTTTGATACTTTGTTTAAAAAAATATATATATTAAAAAAATCTGTATTTCTCTCTTGTGTTTTTCTATTGTTTATTGTTTAAGGAAATTCTACCATTGATGTTCATCATTCTTTAGTTTGTAGCAGGTCACTTTTGTAAATGCGTCCATGAGGCTCAATGAGATTTACCTGACTAAATAAAGGTTGAATGAAAAAAAACAACTAATTATTCAACTATAAATTTCTTTGTTTAAACCATTTTATGTGGTTTCATTGTTCATTTACATTATTTAAGTATTTCCTTTATATTTTTATTTTCTTTTGTCTGTTTTTGCACAACTTAATTAATTTTTATGCATCCAAGTTATTTTATCTGTTGTTTGTTGTTGATCTTGCACTCCAAATTATTTTGAACATTACTGTTGCAGTTCTTTGGAACCAAAGTTAATAAACCAGATGACATCTTTGCAGTAAAATACATACTGGTGTTTTTTTCTTTTTTCTTTAATTACTTTCAGTACCAAAATACACAGGATAATGTAACCATGCAGGGCTGTCAGAGTTGCAATGGGTTCATGTTAGGTCAGTGAATGATCTGATCATCTGACTGTTGATTGCAGTTATCCACATTATTAGCAAAAATAGAGGGCCCCAAACCAAATTTCACTTAGGGCCCCATGGAGGCTTGGGCCGACCCTGGATTTACTCCAGAGGGCTGTTCAGAGTTGCTCCTATCCAGATCCAGCTGCACAGAATTCAAGATTCATCTCATTGCAGTTCAATAAAGCAGTTTATTGTCCTCATCCTTCATCCCTTACCTCATCTCTACTAATATCCATTTTATCCATCTGGGGGGGTTCTGAGCTGCTCAGGTTATTTGCCCACTGAGACTAGATCTTCATTCTGAGTCTTCTTCTTCCTGACGACCAACCACGAGACTCAATGTTCAAATCCATCCATGATCCTCTCTTCTCCAGAAACATAGTCCGGTAAACTTACTTTGTAGAATGATAACTGCTAGTCAAATGCCTTATTTTCCCCCATCCATTTTCTATAATGTCGTGATCTTGTTCAGGGATGTGGAGAGCTCGTGTCTCTCTGCAGCAGTCATTGTGAGAGAGGCAGGAGACACAGTGGATGGTTGCCAGTCCATCGCATGCAGAGGTGGAGTACTAAAATACTTTACTCTGATGAATTTTGACGCAAGTACAAGGACGGTGTATAAACCTAGCTTGACTGAGACATCTTTGTTTACATAAAAGCTTCACAAATTAGCATGCAATTGCATGGAAAGCATGTCAACACTATACATTCAACACTTTTGAAGAGTACCATACAATACCATTTTATTTATAAAGCACTTTAAACAGTGACAAGGGCCAACAAAAGTGCTGTACAAACAGAAACAAACAGGCAAAGCACACAGCAACATAATGTAAACTCAAAATATAGAAACAAAGTAATAGCAGATAACATAATGACTAACACAGTGTGATGCATACAGCTTCAACATAGATCATACAGTGTTGAAAGCCAGGGAATAGTAGTGGGATTTAAAAGCTGTGAGGGAGGGGGCCTGCCTGACAAACAGAGGTAACTTGTTCCAAAGTCTTAGGCCTGCGACAGAGAAGGCCCTGTCACCTCTGCGCTTAAGATGGGTTCCTGGAACTGTGAGCAGCAACTGGTCCGCTGACCTCAGAGAACGAGGTGGGACATATGGGTGTATCAAATCAGAGAGATGGGGGGGGGGGGCAGAGCTGTTTAGTGATTTATAGACATACTGTACATTATTATTTTGAACTGGATTTGAAGGTGAACTGGTAGCCAGTGCAGGGAGGCCAAAACTGGTGTAATGTGCTCTCTTTTGCCTATACAGTACTGGTTAAGAATCGGGCTGCTGCGTTCCAGTTGTAATTGTGCAATGGTGGTCTGACTGACACCAAACAGGAGGGAGTTGCAGTAATCAAGCCTAGATGTAATAAATGCATGTATTACTGTCTCCGGGTTATTTTTGGATAATATGGGCTTCAGCATAGACAGCCGCCTCAGCTGGAAAAAACAGAATTTAACAATCATGCTTACATGACTGCTGAGTTTCATGGAAGGATCCATTATCACTCCCAGATTTGTGACTTTTTGTTTCTCTATACGGGCTAGAGCAGATAGGGCGATGCAGTGGTTCGTGATTGTGCCGTTGGGAGTAAAAAACATGACTTCAGACTTCTTTTCATTGAAACTTAAGAATTTTAAAGCCATCCAGTCCTTGATGTCAGCCAGGCAGTCAAGCAGATGTTGAATAGAGCGTGTACCATTGTATCTTAAGGGGAAGTAAATTTGGCAGTCATCAGCGTAGAAGTGAAAGGGTATGCTGTGTTTCTGGAAAAAAGCACCTAGTGGCAGCAGGTATAAAGAAAAAAGAAGGGGACTGAGGATGGACCCCTGCGGAACCCCCATCTAAGCACTGCCGATGCTGAACTAAAATCTTTGATGGAGACACAAAAGGATCTGTCAGTGAGGTAGGATCTAAACCATTTGAGGGCTGATCCTGTGATGCCCACCCACTGCAATAACCTATGAGGATCTCATGGTTGATGGTGTCAAAAGTGGATGTAAGGCCCTGTAAGACAAGGAGCACAGAATCACCAGTGTCTGGATAGGAAGATGATGTTAAAAACTTTCAGTAGAGCAGTTTCTGTGCTTTGGGGGGGTTTAAAGTCAGATTGGAATATCTCTAAAATGGCGTGAACCTCTAGGAAGCGTTTTAACAGGGACTCAACTATTTTTTCCAGTAGTTTGGCGACAAATGGGAGTCTGGAGACAGGCCGGAAGTTGGACACGATTGAGGGGTCAAGGTTAGGCTTTTTTAGCAGAGGTTGAACAGCGGCATGCTTAAAGGTTTTTGGCACCACACCTGAGTTTAAACTGTTATTCACAATATTGAGAACAAAAGGGCCCAGAGTAGGAAAAACCTCCTTTAGTAGCCGAGGGGGGACCACATCAAAGGGGGAACCAGGTGGTTTCATGCTGCACATGACCTGCTCTAGAGAAGACAGAGAGATGGGCTCAAAGTGGTCAAATACAGCAACACACTGAGATGGGATGGACAGATCATGAGCTGGAGGGGTAATGAGAGTCCGGGTGGTCACAATTTTTTCTAAAATTAAATGTAGAACGTTTTCGCACAGCTCAGTTGAGGCTTCCAGAGGTGAAGGCTCAGTGAGGTGGAGAATTGAGTTTAGGGTAGAGAAGAGGACATGTGGGTTGTGAGAGTTGGAGGCAATAGACTATATGCCACGGACTTCCGTTCCAGCACTTCCGCCGTCATTACACAGACGGCGCACTTCCGGTTAGCGGGAAAGAAACGAACATAAATGACTAAATACAATTAATAAAACATCTGCATACACACCAATAATAACTCTATACACATATAAATCCATATAAAATTATGGCGACGTTCCCCCTACGGGATAGCCGCGATAAATATTCGCCCAAACCCCCCCTCGGAACAGCTGTACCCACCGGTGGGCGGACACAACGGAACTCACTTGTAGTGCCAGTAGCGCGCAGCCGCTTCCCGTTTCGGGTCGTTGTCATGGTTTGCTACTAGGAGCTAACGCTAACAACAACGGCAGTGGATGGGAACCGGAAGTGGCGGATGTGTGTTGCATTTTTCCGGAAGTACGTCACGTCCCCCCATGGCATATAGTCTATTACCTGTATATCAGAAAAGTGTTGAGATTTATCAGTTTTTACGGCTTTCTGATAATGACGCCAAGAGTAGTAATTGTAGAGCAGCACAGTGGTTCAGTTAGTAAAGCTGTCGCCTCTCAGCGAGATTGTTCCTGGATCCTGGGTGTGTATCGATTTACTAAGTACCCAGATAGTTACCATAACCATACCATACCATACCATTTTATTTATAAAGCACTTTAAACAGGAACAAGTCCACACCAAAGTGCTGGACAAACAAACACGCAACAGGCAACACAGACAATGAAGTACAACACGAAAAACATAAAAACATTGCAGATCATAAATCAAACGATCCAATACAAATCAGCTGGCATTGAAAGCAATGGAGTAGTAGTGAGTTTTTAACCGGGATTTGAAAACTGAGAGGGAGGGGGCCTGTTTGATGAGCAGGTAACTCGTTCCAGAGTCTTGGGCCTGCTACAGTTGTGACTGTACTGTACAGTTGTGATAGTTGTGACTGTAAGGAACAGACTCCAAGACCATAAAGAATTAACAATGGTTTATTTACAGTGAATAATAATAATAATCTCTAACTTGGCTGGAAGGGACTGGAACTCTGGAGACAAGGACAAGAGTTAGTTTGGTTGTCTTGTCTTTAGGATGATTCATGATACAATTTCTCTCTTACAGTTGGAGTAAGGTGTCATCGTAGGATGGAGGTCCATGGAGGCAAGTGGTGGAAGGCAAAGAATGTCTGAAGAAGTCACAAGGAGCCCTAAGAGCAAACCAGGGAAGTCCAGGCACAGGAGGAACACAGGATTCAGTGCTGAAATGTGTGAGAAAAAATAATTTCCATATTTTTCTCATTATAAGACCCACTTAAAATCCTTTAACTTTCTCAAAAATCGACAGTGAGCCTTATAATCCAATGTGCTCGTGTATTAATTATGGTTGTACTTACTGACCTCAAACCGATTGTATGTGGTACAAATGAACAATGTTGAGAGTTGTAGTGAATGAATTCATCAAGTTTGACTTATCTGTTTAGTTTTGCTTGATGCAACTTAAAATCCGGTGCACCTTATGTATGAAAACAAACACGTTCATTGATATTGTGCCTTATAGTCCAAAAAACGCGGTAGGCTTTGCTTATTACTAGCAATGATAAAGTAGCTTGGAACACAACTACCGATTTGCAGATAATGCACCAGCGTCGAAGGGAAGTCATTACTGCCATATGTACTACTGCAGCTCATCAAGGGAATGGCCCACAGGTGTGGCATGTTGGAGTCAACTCGTGACTTGAAGCTCGGTGCATGTGTGGGTTTTCTCCGGGTACTCCGGTTTCCTCCCACAAACTAAACCTGCATGCCAGGTACATTGGCCCTCATGCACAAAAATGTTCGTATTCTTATCCTAACTTCCTCCTACTTTTGTTCGTACGAAGCGTTCGTACGAACATGCCACGTCAGATCCAACACAGTCTTCTATCGTCAGGAAATGTGTGTATATGAGCTGTGTAAATAATGATGAATTCCACCTGTTCTATTCACCTGCTCGTGCACGCGGGAGGTTATTTACATAATTCCCACCCCTCAAAACACCATATAAGGATATAGTTTCCTGCCACCGCGAGCAGGAAGTGTCCATTCATTCCGGCTTTTATGCGTCAGAAAACACACAAACGCGTTTGGCGAATTAAAATGGACTCGCCTTTGATCATAGTGTCAGCCCCGGATCTGAGCGCAGACCCACACAGAATACAGATGACATCAGTGAGCGCCCACAGTCAACAGGCAGTTTATATTAAAAATGACATGAAGCAACTTTCGCCTTTCTTCTCCCCTGTCTCTGCAGCAGCGCTGTGTGTGTGTGTGTGTGTGTGTGTGCCGACAGAGTCGACATGAGTGGGGGCGCGTTGCGTGGTACACCGGGTGGTCGACATGAGTGGGGGCGCGTTGCGTGGTACACCGGGTGGTCGACATGAGTGGGGGCGCGTTGCGTGGCACACCGGGTGGTCGACATGAGTGGGGGCGCGTTGCGTGGCACACCGGGTGGTCGACATGAGTGGGGGCGCGTTGCGTGGCACACCGGGTGGTCGACATGAGTGGGGGCGCGTTGCGTGGCACACCGGGTGGTCGACATGAGTGGGGGCGCGTTGCGTGGCACACCGGGTGGTCGACATGAGTGGGGCGGGGGCCGCGCGCGGGTCGCGCAAGGTGGTGGACGTGGGGGGGTGTTGAAGCCGCTTTAATTAAACCAATATGTGTGGTTGCATTTAATTGTTTAAACTCGAAATATTTTCTAAATAACGAAATATAAAGTTATTAGTGGAGAAAAGGCAGTCTGGATGACAGCAGACTGACGCTCCTAAAATATACGACAGGTCTGGACCACACGTAAATTCTGTTCGTATCTGAAAAAAATCCTAGGATACGAAAACATTGTTGGATGCCACAAATGATCCCAAATCACTCGCACGCATAGTATACGCACAAATCTGTGCGTACGAACGGTTTGTGCATGAGGCCCATTGTCCTTAAGTATGAGTGAGAGAGTGAATGGTTGTTTGTCTCTGTGTCCCTGTGATGGACTGGAGACCTGTCCAGGGTGTCCCCTGCCTCTCACACAGTTACTGCTGGATATGGGCACCAGCAACCCCTGCAAGCCAGAAAAATGGTAGATGGACTACCCTGATGCATGCTCAATAATCCAGATAGAAAAATCTAAAAAAGCTAAGTCTGGTCCTCTGGACATTAAAAAAGCAAAAAAAAACTGTAGAAACGTTTCGTCTTTCGTCTGAAAGACTTCCTCAGTCTGAGATGCTGTATTCAGCTCAGTCTTATAAATAGCACCCTCTCACAGTGGATCAACCAGTTTGCTGCGGACAGCCAAAACCAGCTGCTCACATGATCAAGGTAGATGGATTGTACTTATATAGTACCTTTCTATCTAATCACAATACAGTAATGTAAGCTCTTTACATTACATTCTGTGCCCTCATTTACCTCCAACACACACATTTGTACTGTTCTCCACTACATCTCTACAAAAATAATCAAACAAATCATTTTATAGCAACTAATCAGAGCTTTAAATCACATTCATACACATGGGACACACATTGAAGGCAATGAGGGATTCAGTGTCTTGCCCAGGGACACTTCAGCATGCTACTGCTAGTGGAATTGAACCCCTAACTCTCCCATTGGAAGACGACTGCTCTAACCACTCATCCACAACTACCCAAAAGCAAGAAGCAGTTAAAGATGATGGATGGATGGATGGATGGATGGACAGACGGACGGACGGATGGATGGACGGACATTTGAGGAGTATTTTGACTATCTCAGTTTATTTGGTCCAACAACAAAACTTGACTAAACCACAGGGCAGCCTTCTAAAAATCTGAAAGTCTTTATGTCGTTCTCTGTATTTTGATTACAGTTTCTTTGTGTGACAAATTATACAACTGCTGCTCACTAAGACATAAAATGGGATTCAAGTACCCGGTAATAACTACAGGAAGTCAGCAGGCGTCCGTACTAAATACTAGCAGAGCTTTAGACAGAACCAAGTTCAGATAATTAGATCCACTGATGATCAGTTTGATGCAGGATCTCCTGATGGCGGGAGGCAATAACAGACGACCGTGGAAATTCACACAGTCCAAAGAAATCAGAGTAACAATGGTCACATAAATAATGACTTGCTATTAAGAAAATGGGGTAGCAATAAACTGAAACATACAAAGTGTTTAGTACAATAAACAAAACTATTCCAAAAGTGTGTGTATTCATCAGTAATGACTATAGTAATTGAAAATAAAAGTTTCATGGCGGGCTACATGTTTCATGACAGGCCCTGTAATTACAGAAATAAAAATAACATTAGTTAAGGAATGCATATTATCCGTCAGCTTGTATGTCAAACTTCAGAACAAAGTTGCTGTATAATTTGTTAAAACTTAAAGTTTTGTGAATGATTTTCAGCTTCACTTCAAATGTTTGCTCTTTATTTGCAAAACTGACCAAGTTATAGCAATTTTTTCAGATTTATATATAGATCCAACTACATTATGAGCGTTTCAATAAAATCCAACCAGTGATTTTTGAGATATTTTGCAAAAAGATACAAAAATAGACCTAAAAAACAGGCATGGTCAGCCATCTTTCATGGCAATAATTATTTCTGACGCAACTGAATCTCATTTAAGAGCAGTTTACAGAAAGAAGACAAAGGATTTTAAACCATTCCTAGTTGGAATTAAATGTTTTTCATGGATTTTGAATTTCAGTGGACCAACAAATTTAATTTCAGATTCATAAAATTGTGGAGCTGTTCACCAGAAATTAACCAAACATGAGCAAATTTTCTACATCTGCCTTATAATCTGTCTGTGTTGCTATTTTGATATCTTTGTTTTAACTTGTTAAATAAAAAAATCTGTATTTCTCTCTTATGTTTGTCTATTGTTGATTGTCCAAGGGAAATCTACTGTTGCTGTTGTCATCATTCTTTAGTTTGTAGCCAGGTCTCTCTTGTAAATGAGCCCATGAGGCTCAATGGGATTAACCTGCCTAAATAAAGGTTGAATGAATTAATGAAAAAAATTGATTTTAAAAAATGGGTTGGCGACTGTTTAATGTAAACTGGACAAAAACAAATTTCAGAAGTTTTATTTTTAAAAACTAGAGTTTCAAACTTGCGTAGTTCCACAACTTACTTGAAAAACACACAAAACTTGATTTTTTATGAACTCCAAGTTATCTCACAAGCTGATTCAACGTGGTTTCTTCTTTCTTTCTTTCTTTCTTTCTTTCTTTCTTTCTTTCTTTCTTTCTTTCTTTCTTTCTTTCTTTCTTTGAGGCAGAAAAAAAAAACTTCCATCACTCCATGAAATAATTTTTCTGGATTATTGTGCAGATTAATTTAATCAATCCTTAAGACATTCTGAGCAGGTACACAGGCATCACAACATTCATTAACACGGTAAACCTTTACAATAAGGTACACAAAATTTGATTAACTACTAGAGAACGCCTCAGGAACGAATCAGGAACAAGTCAAGAGATAATAGGTAGTTAACCAGTACTTACTGGGGAATGCACTGCTCAGCCTTATTAGGGGACTACTGGTTAGTTACCTGTGAAACAAAAAGGAACTACTGTAATCGGGAACTAATGGGTAGATAACATGGAAAGCAAAGAGAAACAAGTCAGGAGTTAAACAGTACTTACTGGGGAACACACAGCCAAGGCTTATTATAGAACTACTGGTTGGTTACCTTGTAAATGAAGAGGAACTAATCACAAACTAACCGAGGAAACTAAAGAGGAACGAATCAGGAGCTAATGGTTAATAAAATCAGTAATCAATAGGAAACAGGTTTTTGACAATTATGAGCTGTGACCTCACTGGTGCAGGGTTTATTCAGAACCCACATGGAAAATGTCTCCTCTGTTTCTGTGGTAACAAACCAGTAGTCCCCTAAGAAGATTTGGCTGTGTGTTCCCCAGTGAGTGCTGGTTGACTACCCATTAGCGCAGGGCATTCTGGGTAAATACAACCAACGCAATTGCACATTTCATTCCACATACAGAGCCGTCTCAGCTGCCTTGTGTAGAAAACAACATTCTCCGTGGTCTTCTGCCTCATCTTCCGCTCATGCTGAGTCCATTGTTGAAAAAACGTTTGTTTGGCACATGAGCCATAGACAAAACAGAAATCATAAAACCGCTAAAATTTGACATCCCTCCATTTTTGGTTTTATTTCCAGAAGTAAGTTGCGCTCGGTGTCTTCTTCAGAGGTTTTTGTGTTGTTTCATTCCGTGGTTCTTGGTGCAGCGCCACCACCGGTGAGGGGGGAACAGTTTGGCTCAATTGACTCAGTGCAGTGTGAATGCAAACTGCACCAGCTAACATGTAAAACAAATGTTCTGGTCCCCAAAAGAACCGAGTCTACTGGACTATCAGGTGTGAAAACCATCTATTAGTCACTGAACTGCAAAACTGAAATATTATATAAGTGGGTGGTGTTGGGCACGGGGGCTCCGCTGGTAGAGCTGTTGCTTCTCAGAGAGAAGGTTGATGGTTCAAATCCTGGCCCAGGACCTTTCTGGGTGGAGTTTAGTTCTCTCCCCACTGCGTGGGCTTTCTCCAGGTACTCCGGTTTCCTCCCACAGACCAAAAACATGCATGTTAGACTGATTGGTAACTCTGAATTGTCTCTAGGTGTGAGTGAGACAGTGAATGGTTGTTTGTCTCGTTTGTCTCTATGTGTCCCTGTGATGGACTGGAGACCTGTCCAGGGTGTCCCCCACCTCTCGCGCAGTGACTACTGGGTATGGGCACCAGTGACCCCCGTGACCTGAAAAGGAAGAAGTTGTTAAAGACAATGGATGAATGGGAGGTGTTAATGCATTTGGAAGTATTTTACTGAAGCCCTGGCTCTAAATGTCACAGTTCACAACTGTCCCCAACACAAGATGTTTTTTTTTTTTTTTTCATTCAACTTTTATTTATACAGGCTAGCCTCGTTGAGTCATGGGGACTCATTTACAAGAGGGACCTGTCTCACTCACACCAAACAACCATCCACTCTCACACTCACACCTAGGGTCAATTTAGAGTCACCAATCAGCCTAACGTTCTGTTTGTTGAAGTTTGTAACCGACATCAGTCAGTCTTTAGACGTTGTGTCAAACGCCATTAAGTTTTCAGTTTTCAGCCTGAACTTATAGATTGTCTGAATGGCTTTATAAAACACTACAATACTGTTTATAATGGCAGGTTTTTGTTGAAAGAAACATTTGTTGTGTAAATTGGTGCCAAATGATGCTAGACTGTCTTTTTCTTGATAAAAAAAAAAAGATTAGGGGTGTGAATCTCTCAGTGTCTGGATAATCGATTCAATTCTGATTTTGGGTGTCACGATTCGACTCAAAATCGATTTTTCGATTCAGAAACAATTTTTCTATTAAAATGGTCATCAATTTAGTTTCAGTTTTGTAACTGACAAGCTGAAAAGAATAAACAACCATGTAAACAAATGGAACATTTATTTAAAACAATAATTTTGGGTTACTTAGTGTATCAAATTTTTTGCATCGTTTGATATTTATACCAAAAATAGGAACAAATAATACAGGAATGCATTACATTATGTAACTTAAATAACCAGTATCAGGTTAGCTTTTTGCTCTGTTACTTATAGAAGATTATTGTTTGAATTTAATGTTTGAACTTGTTTTGTTTTTGAAAAAAGGGGCAGATAAAATAAGATTTCTTCTTCTTTTTGCCACCTTTCATTTTATGTATTCTTTCATATACTATGAGATATAGGAGCCAAGATGGTGTAGTGGCAGGGCTTTCGACTTGGGACCCGAAGGACGCGGGTTCGCGCCCCGGCCACTACACACCTTGGGGTGTCTATGAGTGCACACCTAATTCTCCAGCTCCCCGGGCGCTTTCTGGCTGCTCACTGCACCACCTGGTGGTGGTTGGGTTAAATGCAGAGACGAATTTCGTCTGTGTATGGGAAACATACACAGATGACAGACAAAGACATTATTATTATTATTATATGGTTTTATTTTATTTATTTTCTGGGTTTTAATGTAAAAAATAAAATTAAAATAAGAATCGATTTTGGGGCTGTTAGAATCGATTCTGAATCGCCAGGACTATGAATCTAGATTCTTTTTTAAAAATCTTTTTTTTTTCCTGCACCCCTACTGAGATGTGAGATGTGGTACAAAAAAATGATTTAGCCTAAAATAGGTGACAAAAGTGTAGAGATCTTGTTTGTAATTTTCCTGGTGGTCTAAAGTACCCGTCAAGGATGTTCCTGTTGATGTGTTCTTGTGCTCGTTGTGATTCTGTTTCATTCTGTCAATATCACTCCGTGACGGATCACCTCCAAACAAACGATGGAGAAAGATAAACCACATGCTTTCCTTCCTGACATATATCTACACTATTTATATAAATAAATAAAGAGCGAATGAATAAATGGCAGCGTCGTCCCTGCAAGGTCGGGTTTCGATGTTAGTTTGTAATCCTCTGAACTGGCTGTCACCGAGTGCACAAATGATGCATTAGGAGAACGAGTCGGCCCGCATGCTTCTGCAGGGACAGCAGACGTAAGTGATATTAATGGAAACCATTAGAGGAATCTTACATAGAAACACAAGCCTTGGATGAGCAGCTGTGGCTCGCAGCGAGCGAGCGGGGCTGAGCATCGCATTTCAGCAAGCGCCTTTGTGTGTTGGGGCGAGGCAGGGCACGGGGCGAGCGCCACAAATACTTGCGCCTCATGAAAACGTGGCCTCCCCGCTTTGCCAGGCTGACCTCTGTGGCCAATTACTGGCGAGGCTAATGCTCCGGCTGACATATCTGTTTGAATGGATGAGATGTTTTGCTCATTCGCTGACACATGAGATCACACGCCCATTATCATCACAATGGTCGTGTACACAAGCTTATGTAAATGTCTCCTCTCGCAGTGGCCACTGTCAAGCCCGCCTCGTATTAGCTTTGTGCTTGGAAGAATGGCGAGAGTGGAGAGAATAGTGGGGGGATAAATTCAGGGTTGCTGGGGATATTGCTGCCTGAGCTGTGAGGGCAATGCACAGAGATAACAAAGCCTTACTTCCAGTGATGTGTAATCATATTTAATTAGTTCATCTGGATTGATTTGGGGCTGCAATGTGATGCAAAGGGGCCGTGCAACTGCTACGACATCAATGAATGTGGGGTGTAAGAGCATTTTAGGACTCGGAACAGATAATGAACTCCTACAAATGCATTGAATTTACTTTTCCTCTTGCTTTTCCCAAAGTGTGAAAATGCTAAATTTGAACGGGCTCCCAATGTCAAGCAAAACGTGAGACTCCCTCTCTGTCCCTCGTGCACCCCAGGCTTACCCATCCACTTTCAGCCAGCCTGGGAGCGCCTCGTGGACTCGAAGTGGGGCATGCACGAGGGCCAGGAGCACTGAAGAGAGAAATGGAAAACAGCAGCCTGGCCGCACGGTGCACTGAGCAAATAACACAGCTGCTCTAACCGACTCCCGGAGGAAATGACCCTCAATTAGGCCTCTTCATATTCATCTTGGCTAGCACCTGAAGCAGAAAGAAAAGAAAAAAAAGATGGAGAAAGGCTCCTGTAGGGTTTTGGAGGCTCGGGCAGAGATTTTATCTGCAGCTTCGCTTGTGTCGTCTGGCGATATCCTCGGCTGCCTGCTTCATTGTTTCTTCATCGGACCTCTTCATCAGACTCCAATTAGCTGCGTGCATGCTGAAGGAGGAGATAGAATTCATTTGGTGACTGTGTATGTACAACTCAGAAGCCTGTGTGTGTGTCAGCATGTGTTCTGTGTGTACTGAGGCCGTGAGCTGCTGTCAGTAGCCATCCTGTCTGGGGGAAAAGTCAACCGATTTGCCTCCTGCTCTCTGTTTGTTCCTGCTCTCACTCAGCCGTGAGCTTGTTTGGTCCTTTTTGACATGCAGATCATAAGACCATACTGACGGCAGGTGTTTTCTGTGTTTCAATGTAAACACAATGCACACATCTGCACGCTAAAGGAAAACCTCGCTTCTATTACCGTATGCAGAACACTAGGCTTTATGTTCATGGATTATTCTAGTTTGTTCTTGGTGAAACCTCCAGCTGTTCCTGAACATACAGAAAGCTGAATGTGTCTGCATTGTCAGACGTGTCTCTCCAGGCTGCCCCCCTTCATGACAGTGCAATCCACGAGACCGGAAAGAACGTGGGCAGGGAACTGTATGGGAATCCAGAGCAGTGTTTTTCAACCACTGTTCCGCA
This sequence comes from Garcialebias charrua, assembly GCA_038048925.1. Lineage (NCBI taxonomy): Eukaryota > Metazoa > Chordata > Actinopteri > Cyprinodontiformes > Rivulidae > Garcialebias > Garcialebias charrua. The sequence goes on from JBBPBX010040259.1 coordinate 20,230, forward strand.
CTAGTGTGCCGCGAGTGATCGTCAGGTATGCCGTGGAAATTATCCAATTTCACTTAACTGGTCTAAAAATGTTTTTTGAAAACAAATTAATTATCTAATACAGTACTGTAATATGCCATTTTCGAGTGTCTGTGCTGTAGTAGTGTCTAGCGGCGTAATCATGTAATTTCCTTATCGCTAGATAGATGGCAGTATGGAACATAGCATTGCACATTAAAACAAGAGAAGTAGTGATGCATGAACGTGACATGTAGCAGTGACAGCATTGCATCTAGCTAGCTGCTAGCAAGACTATGACAGTGATGGAAAAGTTTTTGAAAACAAAAAATACTACCCACTGAGCAAGGTGACGTCTATACGACGTCTTTTTCAGGTAATTTCTGGACGTCGAAATCAGGTCCCTGGAAGGTCGAAAACGTTACGCCAGATGACGTCTTTTCCCCGACGTCTTTTAGACGTCTATATTCCTGACGTCTAAAAGGCGTCTACATTAGACGTCTATCTGACGTCAATAACTTACTGTATTTAGCTTATTCTAATTAGGCTATTATATTTAACTTATTTTAGTCACTTTACATGCTGCTTGTTCATGCTATGCATATAAAAAGTATAATGAATCTACTTTAAAATTGCGTTGAGGCAAACAAATCTAGGGAAATACTTTGACCATCCGCAGCTTTAAAATCCTACAAACAGTTGGATTAAGTTTTACAAATCACTCCATAAATTTTACCTTTATCCTGTTTATTTGACACAATTTAAAGGAACAGCATAACACATAAAATTGAGAATTCCACCTTTGGTAACTTAAAAAAAAAGCTTTACATTACGGAACTTATCAACTGGTGGCAACACAAAATACACAAACAAATCTATAAAAGTACACAGCTCACTTGGGTCTGTACTTCACATAATTTTTTTTTTTTAAATGCCTTCATTCTTTGGCCGTACTTAACATAAACAATAATAATTTTTTAACATGCCTTCATTTTTGGTCTGTACTTAACAATTTTTTTTTAACATGCCTTCATTTTTCTTTTTGATATAGCAGGCAGTAACAAGAGAAATAAAAAAGCTGTATAAAATTACAGTCCCCTCACCACAAAAATAATCTGTACAAAGTGTGCTGGTCATAATATTTTAAATAAGTTGTTTTATTTCAGGAATTCCATTCAAAAAGTGAAACATTCATTACACACAGACTGATATTTCAAATGTTTATTTATTTTAATGTTGATTAAAACTGACAACCAATGACAACCCTAAATTCAGTATCTCAGAAAATTAGACTACCGTATTCTCCGGCGTATAAGTCGCACCTTTTTGCCTACATTTCTAAGCCCTGCGACTTATAGGCCGGTGCGACTTATACGTCGATTTTTCCAATATTTTGGTCATAATTTGACTTTGGTCAAAAACTCCAAAAATGGTGCAGTACCAGTTTCGGCCGCTATGGGCGCTAAGAAACCCTTTACAGTACCTACACTGTTGACATCTGCCTGGTCCAAAAATGGTGCAGTGACACAGAAGATGAAGACTTCAATGGTTTTGAATAAATAAATAAAAACCATAAAATAAATACAGTATCTGTTTCTGTCATCATTTTAAACTGAGACACGTTTTTTACTGTAATGTCAGCTAATAAAAATATATTTTTATGTGTTTATCTTTAAAGATAAATGATGAAAGACACAAAATATACAAAAATTATGTTCAACTAAGACACATCAAACAAAATACTGTAGTTTTTATGTGATAATCTTGTCAAAAGTCCTTCCAAACAATTTGGCAGCCAGTCCATTTTGGGCAAAACACCAGTTCACGTGAGGTGCGACCTATAGGCCGGTGCGACTTATACGTTGATTTTTCCATTTAATTGGGCATAATTAGGTTGGTGCGACTTATACTCCGGTGCGACTTATACGCCGACGAATACGGTACTTGAGCTCAATAAAAATAAAGTATTTTTATAAATGTTGGCCAACTGAGATGTATGAACATGAAATGTACAATATGTACATCTTTCAATAGTTGGGGCTAAGGACCATGCTACCATGTTAATACTTTTCAGTTGGCCAACATCTATAAAAATCATTTTTTAATTGATCTCAAGTAATGTAATTTACTTATAATGAATTTGGAGTTTTCATTAGTTGTCAGTTATAATCATCAGCATTAAGATTATTTTTAAATATATCAGTCTGTGTGAATGAATATACAGTAATACTGTATAGAAGTTTTACTTTTTGAATGGAATTACTGAAATAAATAACTTTTTCACAATATTCTAATTTTATGCCCAGCACCTATTTGCATCTCCCCCCCAAAAATGTGTTCCTCAGTTCTGTGTGAGCCCGTGTCCTCCACTTCTATGTGGCACGTTTTAAATGTCCTGTGTGACCCTATGTCCTCCACCTCTTTGTGGTGCATTAAATGTCCAGTGTCCATTTCTTTGTGGTGCATTAAATGTCCAGTGTCCACTTCTTCGTGGTGCATTAAATGTCCAGTGTGAAAGCCCCACCTCCACTTCTTTGTGGCACATTTTTTCATTCAACCTTTATTTATACAGGCTAACCTCGTTGAGCCACAGGGACTCATTTACAAGAGAGACCTGTCTCACTCACACCCAAGGTCATAGAGTCACCATCAGTCTAACATGCATGTTTTTGGACTGTTGGAGGAAACTGGAGCACCCGGAGAAAACCCATGCATGCACGGAGAGAACATGCAAACTTCACCCAGAAAGGCCCCCGGACCGGGATTTGAACCGGGGACCTGCTCGCTGAGAGGCAGCAGCTCTACCAGTTGTGTTAATTGTCCAGTGTGAGCCCATGTCCTCCTTTGCATGTTTTAAATGCTCTGCAGCATGAGTCCTTATAAAATCCTCTGTTGCTGCAGAATCTCCATTCATGATTCCATCTGCATTTGCAAAAAAACAAACAAAAACAAAAAGTAATTAGCAATATGCAAAGGCAATCTGGAAAATGCACAGTGTCTTGCTGGGATCTCCCTGATTAATAAATAAATAAATAAAAACATCCATCCCAGCAAATGTCAGAGTCAGAGAGTCTTTATTGTCATTTGCACCGCATGTGGTACATGTGATGAAAACGAGATTATGTACACGGGGTCCCAGTTACATCCAACAACAAATGCAAGAGAAAAACAGTAATAACATCTAGAATTAACTACGAAAAACATCAACTAGTAATACACTAAGCCTAATATAGTGGGAATAAACTGCAGCACGAACATGAATTTGTATGAGCAGATGGTCACAGATGAACACAGCAACAAGAAAACAGATCAGCATCAGCATGATGTGATATTTTGCAGTGTTTATTTTTTATTTTATTTATTCATGAGTCTAACAGCCTCAGGGTAGAAGCTGTTCCTCAGTCTAGTGGTTCTACACTTGATGCTCCTCAACCTCCGTCCTGAGGGGAGTGGGGCAAAGAGTGAGTGTGCTGGATGAGTGAGGTCTTTCATGATGCAGGTGGCTCTTTTCCTGCATCTGGAGGTGTAAATGTCTGTGATGGTGGGGAGACTGACTCCAACAGACTTCTGTGCAGCCTTCACCACTCTCTGTAGAGCTTTCCTCTCTTCAACTGTGCAGCCTCCATGCCACACGTTGATGCTGGAGCACAGGATGCTCTCCACTGCACACCTGTAGAAGGAGGTGAGGACTGGGCTGCTCAGACCAGCTCGTCTCAGCCGTCTGAGGAAGTAGAGTCTCTGATGACCTTTCTTGATCAGGCTGGTGGTGTTGTTGCTCCAGCTGAGGTTATCATTCATGTGTACACCCAAGTATTTGTAGCTGGAGACCACTTCCACTGCAGACCCACCTATTTTCAGTGGGGCATGGGTGTGTTTGTTCCTTCTGAAGTCCACAATCATCTCCTTTGTCTTCTTCACATTCATGTGAAGATTATTCTCTTTGCACCAGCTCTCCAGATGTTCCACCTCCTGTCTGTAGCTGGACTCATCATTGTTTGTGATGCATCCCACCACCGCTGTATCATCTGCAAACTTAACAATATGACAGCCTGGAAGTGTGGCTGTACAATCATATGTTGATAGGTGGCTTTGAATTTTTGTTTTTGCCAATCACTTATAACACTAGTTAACACACTAACACACATTATTATTTATTAACCTTTATTTAAGCAGGCAAATCCCATAGAGATCACAGATCTCTTTTTCAAGGGAGGCCTGGACCTGAAGGCCGAACATGCATGTTTTGGATCTGTTGGAGGAAACCGGAGTACTCTGATAAAACCCACGCAAGCACGAGAAGAACATGCAAACTCCACACAGAAACACTCCAGGTCCAACCAGGGATTGAACCCAGGACCTTCTTGATGTGAGACAATAGTGCTAACCACTGAGACATCGTGCTGCCAAATTTGAGCACATCAGTTAAAAAATTGCTGCAAAACGCACTCGAGTTGCCAAACATTTTCATATCTATGAGGTGCCATTAGCAAAGTTACAAAAATCAACAGCAATATTTTAGTTTAGAGAAAACAAAATTTTCCAGTCATATTTCAACCATGTTATTAAAGCTGGGGTATGTAAGATTGTAATGTAGTCTGTAACTTTTCAAACAATATATATTTTAACATATTTCTTCACTCTGTCACTAGATTGATGTTAGAGAGGTAATCTCTGAAAAAACTAAAAAAAAAATATTGTCCCCTTGCTTCTCCAGGTGGTAAATAAGCATTTCTAAAAAGAAAAAGTGACCCGCCATTTTCCAGCCAATAAAAACAAAGTTTGTAACCAGCCAATAAAAACCGAGCTTGAATTTGAATCAGCCAATAAAAACAGAGCTTGAATTCAAATTTCAACAGACCACAAGGGGGCAGAGCCATATATGGCTCTGAGGGGGAGGGATCAGAATGCTTTGCTTGTTGAAATTTTTTCTAAGTGCTGCAGTTCTACAGAAACTGCAGACTGAACCTTTAATACACGTCGTTCTAAATTAAATATTTAATTTGATAGCTAAATATCTAGTTTACTTGAACTTGCAAGTAAAATATTTAGTTCAGATGGTTAGTGGGTGGGTGAGCGTGTGTTGATACATACCTATCAAGAAATTTGTAGACAAAGTCCTTGGTGTGCTTCCTCCAATTCTGGAAATCTGCAGAACCTGTTGAAATAAATCCATGATATAGTTAACTGACACTTCAAAGTGTTTGGTTGTACAGTACTGCGTTATGCTCGGCTTTCCTCCAGACTTGTAAAACCTACCAGGGTAGCAAATTTAGAGTCACGAGGTGCTCCTCTCTCACAAAATCCTCCATGGTCTCCATCCTCTTTGGCACAGCTGGAGGTGGGATGTACACGGTGTAGGCGATCGCCGAGGTCAAAGAAGTTGAATACGCTGAAACACTGGGGGGGAAAAATAAAACAAAAACACACATTTCTTGATTACAATGTTATCTCTCCAACAGCAAGGTGGCTGGTTGATCATTTTTTTCCAAGTGTCTCACTGCTAACTGTTCAATACTTACCATCCTCAGGCAATGGGAATGCCCATCTTCCAATTTCTGATCTGGAAGTGGCATCGGTTTTCCATGAAAAAAATAATAAAATAATAATAAAAAATTATTTTGCAAGGCCTGATAAAATAAACAACGGTTTAAAGTGTAATGTATACCGGTACTCACTGGGCGTTGACAGGTCCTTGGGTTGAGGCGCTGCACTTGCTGAGGACAAAAACAAAAGATTATTCAGCAATGCAAAATAATTAAGATGAAGCAAAAAGGTGCATTAGCTGTGACATGTCCTAGGACCAACGCTCCACAAATTATATATATACCCGGTATATATATAAAAAGTAGGCCACACAAAAGTCTTTGCTCAGAGGCCTGCATGCACGCGCACAGACTGGGGAGATTTTTTTTATTTTTTATTCGTCCATTCAGTAACTGATTACATGTATTGATGAAAAACATTTCCTTTTCACCTTCCAGCCTTGTTGATGATCATTTCAGTTCCTACATGGTCGAATTTGCCCCAGAGGTCCTTGTCATGTAGGACAACTTTGATGTCTTCCACCCCCTGTACAACAAACAGTTTGTGATTTGATTCACAGTCTTTACTTTATATTCTGAAGGGGAAGTTGGATGTGGTGAAAAGTCAAATAAATGATTATTTACACACTTGAGCTGCTACCTGCTGGCTGGACGCCTTCAGAGGACTGTCCTTGGTGGACTATTTTGGGGGGTCCGCGACTCCGCGCACTCCGAGTCCGAGCGCTCTGCAAGGTTGAACTGGTCCCCTCCGTTTGCCATGTCCTAAAAGACACGCACACAGGTTCCACACATGTTTGGAGTTTAACTGGTGCAATATAATTAGTGGGTTTCATCACAATGAGACATTTTGACACCAAACATTAAAGATTTGGGACAGTGGTCGTTTGTCCTCATCAAACTAACTCATAAACATGATTCATTTTGATAAGACCGCGCGCGCCACGTTCGGTCACATAACCTGATCAAGCTTAATCTGAAATGAGATTACACGAGATTATAAATAAACTAACTTCAGAAAAAGAGGATCATGAGGATCCTGAACAGTTGACAACAATGATGTGTTTGTCATGTGAATGCTCCATCAGGGATCGTGTCTTGAAAGTGCACGCTTTGTTTCTCGGGGGAGGATGGGGTCACAAAACATACCTAGGACACCAAATTCCAAGTCCAGATTAACACCACACACCTGACAGAAAGAAAAAAAAAACACAGTTGTTTATAAACACAACTGGAGCGACATGTTCACAGAGATATTAGTCAGAATGTAGTTTAGACTTATCTCATTTTGCCTAGTCAAAGTAAAATTAGAGATAGGAGACATTTTAAAGCTTTTTTATTTCACATTTACTCATTCATTTGCAACTGAAAAGCTTTGGTCTGAATTCAGGTCATCTGGACAGTTTTTTTCTATTTTTTAATGCTGAAACGTTTCACCTTCCAGCCGGCTAATTCATCAGTCTAAACAAGCAGGTTGAATGAATGAATAATGGGGACGCATGCAGGCCTCGATAGTCTCAAAGCAAAACAAAGAAACAAAAACAAAACAAAAAAAAAACTCGTAGCATACGGCTTACTTGCATAGAATAACTTATTTTCTAAACTGTACTGTTCGATTTTCTTTACATCGTCTGCCGCAGACGTAGATACAAGTTAGCTTACGTTAGCTCGTTAGCTCCAAAGTTAGCTCCATCGTTAGCTATGTACGTGAAACCACAGAATTCAAGAGAGTAAAGCTACAAAACAGAACCAATTACCTTCAACTTCTGAATGGATTGCAGCAAGTTTAGGGCAGGAGTTCCGTGACAAATGAACTGAACACAGTTGAGCTCGATAGATCACAGCAGCACAGACAGAAAATAAACAACAACGGTTGAGATTCAAGCCAGCGCGGTTCAACAAGAGAGGCGTTGACTGGTTGGAACAGATCACGTGCTACCTCCGCCAATCCAATCATAACGCTCGAGTTCCGAAGTTCTTCTTCTTGTTTTTTAATGGAAGAAAGCAAAAAACACAAGTACTGCCACCTACTGAAATGAATGTGTGACCGCGACGTCGTGGAATAAATGAGGTTTCTTGTAAATGAGTCGAGTCTAACCTGCCTAAATAAAGGTTGAATGAATGAATAACAACAACAACAACAACAACAACAACAACAACAACAACAACAACAACAACAATTATATTCTTCAAATAAATAATATACAGTATATATAATTTGTAAAAAAGAAAAAAAGAATTGAGGAAATGCATTAAAATGTTATTAAAAAACAACATTCTTAATAAATCAATTGTCTAACTGCAAATTTATAGTCCTAAAAGTTTAACTCTGTGAACCAGGTCCAGATAACGTCCAAAACTGACGTTCATACGACGTACAAATGCGGTCATGGTTAGACGTCAAAAATAGACCTTGTTTGCACGTCGGGGCGACGTCTAGAATTGGACTCTCAAATGACGGACAAGTCTAATTTGTAAAAAAAATAAAAAAGAATTGAGGAAATGCATTAAAATGATATTAAAAAACAACATTCTTAATAAATCAATTGTCTAACTGCACTTTTATAGTCCTAAAAGTTTAACTCTGTGAAGCGGGTCCAGATCACCTCCAAAACTGACGTTCATACGACGTACAAATGCGGTCATATTTAGACGTCAAAAAAAGACCTTGTTTGCACGTCGGGGCGACGTCTAGAATTGGTCTTCGACCAACGGGCTCTATATAGACGTCACCTCGACGTCCCCTGGACGTCTACTGTTTAGTGGGATGTCAGACCACCACCAACCATGTTTTTTTTTCCTGTTACAGATGAAGTTCCTGTTAATAAATGTTGTGAAGCTGAGAAGAGTTCCTGGGTGAGCGATTCATCAGTTCACTGGTATCGAACCATACGTCAGGGTTACACAGGTATGTATTTATTTACTGCAGTCTAAAGTGAAGTGTGGAGCTAAGCTGTGTTAGAGATGCATGCTCAATAATCCAGGTAGAAAAATCCAAAAAAGCTAAGTCTGGTCCTCTGGACATTTAAAAAAAAAAAAAGCAAAAAAATTGTAGAAACGTTTCGTCTTTCGTCCGAAAGACTTCCTCAGTCTGAGAAGCTGTGTTCAGCTCAGTCTTATAAATAGCACCCTCTCACAGTGGATCAACCAGTTGGCTGATGACAGCCGAAACCAGCTGCTCACATGATCAAGGAGGACCATCAGCCTAACGATGGATCGTTAGCACCCTGATGGTTGTTTGCTATTCACAGAGGGCTGAGTGATACTAGCAATAACAGCATTGTAAGAGGGGGACAGTTGAACCCGGAGGCCTCCACCTCTGTTTAATGATGGACGGTTTCTTTTCACAAAGATGGCCTCCTTTACTCCTCTCTCAAACCATCGTTCCTCTCTATCAAGGATGTGAACATCTTCATCCCTGAAAGAGTGACCGCTGGCCTGGAGATGAGTGTAGACCGCAGAGTCCTGACCTGATGATGTTGATCTTCTGTGCTGGGCCATCCTTTTGGCCAGTGGCTGTTTAGTTTCCCCGATATAAGACTGATCACAGCCCTCCTGACACTGAACAGCATACACAATATTACTCTGTTTGTGCCGGGGGACTGGATCTTTGGGATGAACCAGTCTTTGCCGTAATGTATTTTGGGGTTTAAAAGCCACTGGGACGTTGTGTTTAGAAAATAAACGTCTCAAT
>JBBPBX010040260.1:0-29459 GCA_038048925.1 Garcialebias charrua
TTTTTTATTATTATTGTTATTATGGGTATTATTATTGTCTCTTTGGTTTATTTTTATTTTTTTAAATACTCGTTCTTTTGGTGTTCAATTAAACGGACAGTACATTGTTAATATTGTACTTTTTACATTTCTCCTGTAATGTACTTCAAAAATCTAAAATAAACTTAAAAAAAAAGAAGAAAGACTGGTGTCCACACAATTTGACAGAAGCAAGGCGATATCCACACTTGAGGAGTGGGATGAAGCCGGATGGGGGAACTATGAAGACCACAGAGCCTACTGAAGCTGCTGCACTAGTGGAGTCCACTTCACTGCAGGAGAATGTAACTGAGGAGGCCCCATGTCAGCCTAACCCCGGAATTACACCACATGCGTTACGGCTCCGCCCCGCTCCGGTCCGACCTCCGCAGCAAATACGCACCCATTATAATCAATGACAGAATTTACACTGGCTCCGCACGGCGGCGGCGAGCTGCGGAGAGCGGACGGCAGTCCGTCAAAATTAGAAAATTTTCTATTTCTGCCGGATGACGGAGCTGTGCCGGAGTCAACTTTTGAAGATTACGTCGCACCAACAGGAAAAGGAACGAGCACAACTTCCGTATTTACAAAATAAAATCACCACGGGCGGACTAATCCTAGCTCTATACGGATTTATTTGTACAAAAATGCTGTCAAACTATCATTTATGACTATTCTATGACTAAACTATTATATTTATGACTATGACTACACCTAATAACGCAATACAAAAATAAATAAATAAAAAAGTATTTTATTCTGAAATGTAAACATCACTTCCTGTTGCTCAAACCATGTAGCTCATTTACGAGAGAAGATCAAGGCAGCAGTCTCTCTACAGTTGTTCTCCTTCTTTCCACCGAATGAATTGTTTTGTTCTGACTTACTTATTTATCACTTGATTTATCGCGCGATCTCGCACGTGTCTTGGAGCGGCGCATCCAGGCGGACCTGAGGGGAGCGGAGGCAGTGGGCGAGGACTCACGTCAGCTGCGACATGCGGACCGCAGCGGGGCGGAGCCGCGTGCAGTGTAATTACTCGGTAATGCCTGTTACCCGCTGCCCCCCTTTGTCGAGCGGCCGAAGCGGCCGGTTTACATTCAAAGTCTATGGAGGAGACGCGTGGAGTCACGGCGAACAAGGAAGCGGCGCGATTCAAGTTATCGAAGCGGCGCGGGGGCAGCCTGCACACGCACGCGCGCGTCGCCGTCGACGTCCCAAATGTTGATCTCTGGCGGCTCGACGCATCCGGCAAACAGTCGGGAGAGCCTCGCTATCTGATTACACAACCACAACGGGACTTTTTTCGGACTTTTTAAACTCACCGGATCGAGCCTCCAGGAATTGGAACCAAACTCCGGTAAGAAACGTGGCATTTTTACAGTTGCTGCTGACAGGCTGCTGTCCTCTCCAGTGTAGATCACCCCAAACATAAAAAAAAGTTTTAATCTCATCGAAGACCGTCGGAGGTGCAGTTAAAACAACAACTGAACCCGGAAAACAAGCCAGAGACCCCTCCCTCTGCTACCCCCTAGTGTACGTCATCAGACGGTGTTCAGTGGTTCAGTGGGACCGTGACCAGCGGCCAAAAGGGGACGGCAGGCGCGTTTCGAGTAGTGCAGTGGGTAACCGGCATAAAGTAGATGCTGAGACCGCTCCAAAGGCCAAAGATGGTCCCCCAGCTGCAGAACCCAAAGTCGAATCAAAAGTGGATAAAAGTAAAATTCAGTCCACAGCTTCTACTGGGGCTCCTGGGTCCAGACTTCATGTGGAACCTGCCTCACACCGCACAGTGAATGATAAATCCTCAGCTGCTGCAGCAGGAGGCAGGAAAGCAACTGTAGCAAAAGCCTCTGCAGCAGGAGCTGTACCGAAACGACCAGCGAGTGCAGCAGCTGGTTCCTCCACGGCTAGGAACCAAACTAAGGTGCTTGATAAGAGGCCTCCTGGACATGCCAAGACAACTTCTACAGCCAGCGCCACGGTAACAAATGGTACCAGGTCAAAAACGATGAATGGCCCTGCAGCAGCTGGTTCCTCCACGGCTAGGAACCAAACTAAGGTGCTTGATAAGAGGCCTCCTGGACATGCCAAGACAACTTCTACAGCCAGCGCCACGGTAACAAATGGTACCAGGTCAAAAACGATGAATGGCCCTTCTAAGAGACCAGCAGCTGAGGCGGCGAATAGTGCTAGACCCAAAACCACAACAAACAAAACGGCACCTTTCCCTGCTCCAAAAGGCACTTCTAAAGCCACGAGGTCAAGCCGCAGTACTAAACGTAAAGCACTAGATATATGTACGGTATATATGATGTAGAAAACGGTCATTCAAAGCGGTTCTCACCCCCCAATTGAAGTCAAAGTACAATCAAGCCCAACATGATATCTTCCCTTCACACTGTGCAAAAGAATCCAATGCTGATGACTCCAAACACCTCTGGCCGAGCCGGTGTCATAGTCTTTCATCAAACACACCACTCCTATGAGAGTTGATAATAAAACGAAAGAGCGTCACAGGTTGGAAGCGTTCAAGAAGCAGCAGGAGCAAGAAGAAGGATGAGGAAGATGGAGGAAGAGAAGAAAACTTCAAACCTTCTTCCCAGAAGTGGAGCTTGAAGAACTGAAAAGACCTAAATAAGTTGAGTTACTGATCAGTCACCGTGAGGGAAGACTTGCCCCTCAAAGGGTCAGAGTGGTTAGAGACCTTGTCTTGTGGGAAGGCCCTCTGGGAAAGACTGTAGGTGGTGCTCATCCTAGTTTGTTTGAGAACGTTGAAATGGCAGCACACGTCAAAAACTCACTTTGCTCGGACAATGCGGACTGCTGCAAGGAGTTTCTAGTGCACCCAAGCCCAGAAAAAGTCCCGCTATATACAACTACAGTTACCACAACCTGTGACTTCCTCGAATGGTGGAGATGGGAGAGCATTGGCGCATCCTGAGAGCCTAAATGTGGAGGGTGCCGTTGTGGCAACTGTCAGCCTGGTGGGAAGGAAATGACCCTTGCAGAGGAGAAGGAGCTGGAAATAATAAGAGAAGGACTCACTTATGTCAAGGAGGATGCTCATGTCAATTCACCACATTGGGATGCAAAGTATCCATGGTCAGAGGATCCTGGCACACTCCCTAATAATAGAAATGCTGTCCAAGCCACATTTTTGAGAACAGAAACGCAACTAGAGAAAGAACCTGAATGGAAGAAAGCATATACTGATCAAATTCACGAAATGGTGGACCGGGGTGCAGCTATCAAGCTCACTGAGGTGAGGAAAGAAAGATGGGAAGGCCCTGTGTGGTATGTGAGTCACTGAGTGAGGATTTGGGGCAACCAGGTGACTCACATACCACACAATTTGGTATGTGGTAAAGATGGTTCCTCATCTTTTGTTGTGTCTGCCAGTGATAATAGTCCTGACATATAATTGTCATGTCTTTCTAATAGTTCTTTGAGACATTCAGAAAGTTTCTTAAATTCCTCTATTAGTTCTCCATGAACCATCATATTTGCATCTCTCATGACAATGTTGGCTTGACGAGTGAAAAGGCTCTTGGCAATAGTCCGCTCCTTCTTGAGCTGTTTGACTTCTTCTGCCATTCTGTCCTTGCGTCCACAGCACCTGGATTTGCAAAGCCGTTTATCTTTACTCCTTGCTGTTCGCTCGGTTTTCAACTGTCAAGTCTTTTCTCCAACCAGTGCTGATCTGACTTGAAAGATCCAGGAAGAAGGTAGACGTAGGCTCAACTCACTTCATCAACTTTATTAATTTCTCTCACAGATGGTTCTACAGCAGTAGCAGCAGAATCAGTAGAATGAATAGAATGAATAGGTTGAAAACCTTAGAAAAAAATGCAGATTAACAGTTTAGTTTTAAATGTTTTTCAATTACTTAAACCATATAAATTCATACAAAATTCATGTTTTAACTTGTGTAAATATTCTGACAAACTATAGTAACCATTTTAAAGCATTTAACCATTTACTATATTTACTAATTTCAAGTATTTTCTGATAATCCTTCTAAATTTTCCAATAAATATTACTGTAATCTTTTATTTTCATTTCTTATTTTAATTGTATCTTACCTAATTACATCAATAATTACAAACAATTATTTTTAGCCAACAAAAAATGCCTTTTCCTCAAAACTAATCACTAGGATTTGTATGCAAGTAATTTAAGGATCAAAGAAACAAAAGTAATATTTGACTTGCATGATTCATTTCTAAGCTTACAAAATACTAATTGCTTTCATCAAATTCACAATATAGAAAGACTAAATGTGTAATCTAAACTAAATGCATGATGTAAATTAATGAGTCTCAAAACAGCATTTGGTCAACTCAACTCAAAACTCACAGAGACTTACAATGAAACTAAACAAACACAGAGGGCCTTCTAAAATCACAGAGGGCTTAAAATCACCTCAAACTACTGTGTTGTTTACCATAAGTTTGCTTCTAGACTCAAAAACTGACAGGTTTAGCTGCTACTCACCGGTGCGTGTCTACCTTCCTTCATGCACTGATTGTCACAAAGAACCACACACCTGCATTAAGACACTAATCAGCATCACAGCAGCTACAGCATAGCTTAGGCTAGAGCTCCCCCTCTGTCTGAACTATGTAATCTAACAGAAACTAAAGCTTGAAAGAAAAATTTGTTTGTTAAAATGAGGTGCAATTAAAAAGTCAAAACTGTCATTTGACACAACAATCGCAGATCTGGTCTTGGAGAGTAGTTTGATGTAAGATTTGTGGCTCAAATCATGTAAAATATATAATTTTTTGTTTCTAAAGAGTGACACGGTCGAAAATTTGTTGACGGTCCCTAAGTGAACCATGACTGTCTGAGTAGGGGCAGACTTGCGTGGCTGCCCGAAATCAGACTCCATGAAGCGGACTGACGAGAGCACTGCACCGATGAAGACACTGAGCTCGAATATCCAACGTCCAACTTGAAAATAACTTCACTGCAGTTTCCTCTTGGTCCGTGGAGAGCCGCGCGTGTATACAGACAGTTTTTAGAGCGAGGGAAATGGAGCGCAGCTGCTCAGAGCGGGGTGGGGGGGAGGAGTGGGAGGCATTTGATCCTCTGAACCCGCAGTTTAGAGCAGGGGGGAGAGAAGCTGACATGACGCGCGATTTGTTTTGATCATTTTAGCTAACGTTACACCAGTACAGAGTGACAGACTGGTGGAGGGGGGGGTGCGCGCAGTTCAGTTTGAAGCGCTCGGTTGGGGGGCGGGGCGCCCTTACGTATTACGTCATGAAATTAACATATCATGATATAAAAAAATTTGCCCGGGCAAGCTATTTTTACCGGTATTATCGTCAACAATATGATGGCCCAGCCCTAACACAGGGTCCCAGTTAGACCCAACAATAGCAAAAATATAAAGTAAAAAGAAACGGTAGATAAGGATCTAAGATATACGCTAAACACTAATAATGTAAAACAGTACGGTGTAACAAGAGCCTGAGGGATTTTAATCCCCTCTTCTTTTTTTTTGACAAAGTTTAATTTGCTGGTACTAGGTGACGGATGCCATGGTTAATATTTTTGGAAGAAATTTTAAAAATTAAGCTCGTCTTCTTACTTTTGCAATTTCTCCTTCGGAGGCACGAAATGGTAAGCCCCTCATATGTACGAAATGGCCACTGTGAAAACCTGAGCCCCTATCAGACTGTCCACCATAACCATGGCCTCCAGGTCCTGATGGAAAAGAAACGATCATTACAGTTTTTAAAATGCATTAAAAGAACAAGACAAACAAGATAGATTTTATTAAAAAGTCTTATTTAAATACTCAAGTCTTCACATATTCCAAAAATAATAATGATAAAAAAATTCTCACACGCACGCGCACACGCACAGTATATACCTAAACCAACATTAGTTTTATCAAACAAGCATTTTACCTAATACAGTGTATATATATATATTCATATATATATTCATATATATATATATATATTCATATATACAGGTAGTCCCCGACTTACGAGCGCTCTGACTTACGAGGTCCCGGACTTAAGAGCATGCATCTCATTAAAAAAAATAAATAAATAAATAAAAAAAAATTTTTTTATAAATGAATACATGTACAGTACTGGACAGTCACCAAGCACTTAGCCTATCCTAACACAGTTTTTAAAGATGAAGGAATAAGTTGAATTGTCTCCCTTTCACATAAAGGGAGCAAGCTCCCTATGGAGCCTGCAGGGAGGAGGGAGACAATTCAACTGACTCCTTCATCTTTAAAAACTGTGTTAGGATAGGCTAAGTGCTTGGTGACTGTACAGTACTGTACATTTATCTATTTATAAATAAAAAACAATAAAAAATAAAAATACTGTATATACTGTATATTTTTAATAAATAGATAAATGTACAGTACTGTACAGTCACCAAGCACTTAGCCTATCCTAACACAGTTTTTAAAGATGAAGGAGTCAGTTGAATTGTCTCCCTCCTCCCTGCAGGCTCCATAGGGAGCTTGCTCCCTTTATGTGAAAGGGAGACAATTCAACTTATTCCTTCATCTTTAAAAACTGTGTTAGGATAGGCTAAGTGCTTGGTGACTGTCCAGTACTGTACATGTATTCATTTATAAAAAATAAAAAAAAATTTTTTTTTTTTTACTATGTGATCCTACTTACGAATTTTTGACTTACGAGCGCCCCCTAGTGACGGAACTCGCTCGTAAGTCGGGGACTACCTGTATTCATATACATACCGGTATACATATATTCATATACATATACATATATTCATATACATATATTCATAGACATATATTCATATACATGAGCCAAGATGGTGTAGTGGTTAGGGCGTTTGACTTGGGACCCGAAGGACGCGGGTTCGCGTCCTGGCCACTACACACCTTGGGGTGTCTATGAGTGCACACCTAATTCTCCAGCTCCCCGAGCGCCCTCTGGCTGCTCACTGCACCACCTGGGGTGGTTGGGTTAAATGCAGAGACGAATTTCGTCTGTGTATGGGAAACATACGCAGATGACAGACAAACACATTATTATTATTATTATTATACAGGTAGTCCCCGATTTACGAGCGCTCTGATCTACGAGGTTCCGGACTTACGAGCTGGCGAATTATTGGAAAAAACGCAAAAAATACTGAGTTTTCCTGTGTTTTTTCACCACAGTTCGTTAGCTAAACATGTGGACACACGTTTCCGATCATTTTTATGCACTCATAAGCAGTTTTTCGATGAAAAACGAGTGTTCGTAGTCGCGCTAGCAAAACCGTTCCAATTTACGAGCGAAATTCCGGACTTACGAGAAGCGTGGCGGCCGTTCCAAATTACGAGATTTCCGGTTTACGAGCGCCTCGTTGTAACGGATCTCGCTCGTAAATCGGGGACTACCTGTATATTATATATATATATATATATATATACACTGTATTAGGTAAAATGCTTGTTTTATAAAACTAATGTTGGTTTAGTCTCAATTATAACAAAAAAAGTTTTAAATTGTTGTTCCGCCCTGTAATTGTTTACAAGTCTTTGACATGCTAAATTATTACCAATATATAAAAAAACATGAATCAAATTATTACCAATATATAAACAAACATGAATCAATAATCCTAGCAGTTGCACAAAACTGGAAGCATGTTTGCTTTCCAAACTCCCAAAGGTAATTAATGTTTGAACTTTACCTCTCATTCCCCGCTCTCCTCTCATTCGATCATCAAACATGCTGCTACCATAACTGTAGTTGCTGAAACCGTTGTAGTTGTCAAAGCTACTGTAACCTGGACACGAAGCAAAAAAGAGACAACTTTACTACAACAAACATCAAAAACATAAAAGCTAAAGCAAGGCTTTTCTTTTTTTTGGACCATTAACATTTATTGACAGAACCAAGAAGTGGGCAACTAGATAAGATTGTTTTAAATAAGTTATATAAAACTTACTGTGGGGACAGAAAACTCATTTGTGAATGCTTTCTTTATAAAAGGTGAAAACTTAGAGGGGGCTTATTTGTTAAATGAGATTCAAATCTTATTAACATGTGAAATCAAATGTTCAAATGTTGGTGTACCTCCTCCATAACCACTTGCACCCCTCATGTTGTCCATCATAGACCCACTGCGACTGCTCCCATAAAGCCCGCTCCTTGGGCCCGACATTATAGGTCTGTCATAAGGTCCTGGTCTCTGGCCTCCCATTCCCCGCCGGGGAATGTCGTCCTGTTGGTCAGTGACCTCCCAGCGACTGCTCTTAAAGATTTCTATGTACCTGCAACATGAAAGGTCCATGGAATAAAAGGCAAGCACAGGAGAGGGTTAAAACCTAGAAATGGCTTAATATTGCTTACAGAAACAAATGACTGACAAAGGGATTAAGACAACATTTTTAATAGCCTGAATGTCTAAACAACCTATAAAAAAAACATATCATTGTTAGCTGGGATTACAATTGCAATAAAAAAAATCATCACTGTGATGCTTTGCTGGTAGAGGCAAACCTGATCCCTACATCACTGTAAACCAACTACATCTCAGCATTAAAAAAAACAACTACTGTATTGATAAATCATCTATCTTCAGGTGTTGTCTAACACTAAACAGTTTAAAACATAAAATGTCCACACCAGCTTGAAAATTTGCCTTTTAGCATTAAACCCTCCAAACCCTTGTTAATATTTAATTCCCCACCCAACGTTATTACCAACATTTCTAATCCACTAACCAGCCCATACTTATTGTTCAATGAAAGAAGAACCAGTCTCATTAATATCACAGTCATTCTAATAGATCACCCATCAAATGCTGAAATAGAAACCCAACCCAGTCCAGCCCGTCCCTCTCCCATCTGTCCCACCTGTGCCCTATTTTTTCCTTGTGTTTCCCCAGAGCCTTTTCTGCTATCTCCTTTGAGGCAAACTGCACGAAGGCTTCCCCTGTGCTCCTCCCCTGGTAGTCCACTGGCAGAGTTATCCCATTTGGCACGATTCTCAACCCTTCAACCCAAGCACACAAATACATAGGTCGGTAGGTAGACTGGGAATGAGTGGAACAACACCCACTGCATCAGTGGAGCTTTCAGGATTAATGTGTCAGAATTAAACAACAACTGCAGTATTTGGTTAAAACTTCATTAAGAGTGAGAATGTCATGAGTCTGAATTTAAACTTGCTTGACACTTGTATAATAATAATACTATAATAATAACAATAACAACAACAATAATAATAATGAAAACAGGCCTGGAATCAATTTACTACGGTAGTTATATTTTGATGCAACATTTTATTCTACAATATAGATAAAGAATTTTGTTTCAACTACCAGTATGTCTGAAAAAGACAATAGTTTTTTTCCCCTTCCATTTAAATCTTATTGTCTTATTTGAAGTTGAGGCTCTGTGTCATAATACAGACTCCAGATCAGTTTTATGGGACTGTCGGTCCTCTACCAAACCAGCTCCAGCTTATAAACCATTTCACAAGAGATATTAGAATCATATGAGAAAGTTAATATTTGATTAACAGATCATAAACAATGAACTATAATAAGCAAACAATGAGTGTTACGGCCTATAGACCAGTGTGTCAAACTCACTTACCAAAATTAAAACAACAGCCGTTGTTTTTCTTTTTGCACAGCAGCTAAGCTGCTCTCCTTTGTTTACTTATGTTAACCCACCCCCCTCACACACTTGGAGCAGAGGAGGCAGGGGTAGCGCACACGGATGAGGTGCTGTGTTTGTATTCAGAGAGAGAGGAGGGGGCTATGTGTACCGGTACTGTACTTGGATTTTTTGTAATTAAGTTTCTCTTAATTCGTTGGCCTTTCTTTGTTTATTTGCCCTTTAGCACATTTAGATCATTTTGTCAACAATTATTACCAACTAACATTTAACTTGAAAATCAAAGTGACCAACGAGTATGCAAAAATATTTTACATCAACATGCAGCGTACGGTACTTCAATTTATAACAAATAACTCCAAAAAATATTTCTGTCTTCGTGTACCTGAAAAGAACTGGACGATTTCCTCTTTGCTACAGCCAAAGGGCAGGCCTCGTAATTTCACCACACAGCCACTGCAGGTGTCAGAAGGGCCGCTACGTTTCAGAACCCAATCCATTTCACTTTGTTTTGACTTGAACACTGATTCAACACACAAACAGATGGACATACAAACATCAAATATTTGCCATTTGCGATCATTTAAGCTGAAAGGAAAGCAATCATTATCATAGTGCACACACAAGGAATTTCATAACTGACAAACACAACATTTACCCAGGTGCATGTCCAACTCTGTAGTGAATGGAAGAGTAAGGGTACAGAATAATTGCAACATGAACAGTACGGTAAATCATTAATACTGTATCACAAACACTAAAAGAAAAATCCTAATCGGGGGAAAAAAGTAAACTTCAGCACAACTTTTAGACATTCATCCTAGAGCATAAGATACTGTACTTACCTTCTATGTATCTGTGTCCCATGTAATTACGATCCTTAGCAAGGGCATTCTTGTAATCTTCTGATGTTTTCAGCTCTATAAATGCCTCACCGGTGGAACGGCCATCTTTAGAATAGGTCAAACACACTCCATCTACATCCCCGACGATGTCACAGTCTGCATGTAAACAGGAATGACATACTTAGTATGGTTTAAATATTTCCACATTTAAAGTGTTTTTGTGATCCCAATATGGAAACATGTTTTTAATATGGAAAACAGGTGGTATAGCTTTACATTAGTAAGCTCACTTCAGTTAACTGGATTGTAGTGAAACTACTAACTTTAAAACTGCTTTGAACACAGAAAAAAATAAACAGCAAAGGCCTACCGTAAAACAACTAAAACATTAATTTATTCAGTTTAAGACTACTAAATGGGGGAGTGGTGGCGCAGTGGTTAGACAGTGGGCCTGTGATCGGAAGACTGCCTGTTCAAGCCCCGGTGCAGACATCAAAAAATGTGGATGGAAAAAGGTGAAACACCCACACCTGCCTCCACCCTCATTCGCCCCACTCTGTCCCCCTGAGCAAGGCCCTTAACCCCCACCATCTGCTCCCTAACAGGCCTCTCTTGAAAATGAGTTCTCGTGGCTCAATGAGACTACCTGGATAAATAAAGGGTAAATGAAAAAATGAAAAATAAATAAAGTACACAGAAGACACAATCACAATGACCAATCAAAATTGAATCTTTAAGTCTATTATACTTAAAATAGGATTAAAAGCTTATAAATGACTGCCCTCTCACAAATCCTCTCTTTACAGGTAGTCCCCGATTTACGAGCGAGATCCGTCACAGCGAGGCGCTCGTAAACCGGAAATCTCGTAATTTGGAACGGCCGCCATTTCGCTCGTAAATCCGGAAATCCGCTCGTAAATTGGAACGGTTTTCGCTAGCGCACCTAAAAACACTCTATTTTCATCTAAAAACTACTTTTGAGTGCATAAAAATGATCGGAAACGTGTGTTTATATGCTTAACTTGCTAACTGAAGTGAAAAAACACATGAAAACTCAGTATTTTTTTCGTTTTTTCCAAAAATGTGCAGCTCGTAAGTCTGGAACCTCGCAGATCAGAGCGCTCGTAAATCGGGGACTACCTGTATATCATATGTGAAAAAAAGAAAGAAAAAAAACTGTTAAAAAGTTGAAAAAAATTAATTGTTCAACAATTTCCTGCAGGGTCAATAAAGTCTTGTCATGCTTTAAAGCTGGGGTATGTAAGATTGCAATGTAGTCTGTAACTTTTCAAACAATATATATTTTAACATATTTCTTCACTCTGTCACTAGATTGATGTTAGAGAGGTAATCTCTGAAAAAAAAAAAAAAAATATTGTCCCCTTGCTTCTCCAGGTGGTAAATAAGCATTTCTAAAAAGAAAAAGTGACCCGCCATTTTCCAGCCAATAAAAACAAAGTTTGTAACCAGCCAATAAAAACCGAGCTTGAATTTGAATCAGCCAATAAAAACAGAGCTTGAATTCAAATTTCAACAGACCACAAGGGGGCAGAGCCATATATGGCTCTGAGGGGGAGGGATCAGAATGCTTTGCTTGTTGAAATTTTTTCTAAGTGCTGCTGTTCTACAGAAACTGCAGACTGAACCTTTAAATTACAAAAGAATAAACTTCTGAAGACAGTCAATGTGAGATTAAGATGATTAATACCACTTAAAATTAACTTTTATAACACAGCTTTAAAAAAAGTGCAAGTTTGTTTGTACCAGAGAAGAAACTGGCCAGTTCTTCCTGTGTGCAGTTCCAGGGAAGTCCTCTGATCCGGACCACATAACCCTCTTCACTTGAAGACATCCTTTCTGCCATAAAAAATAAATAAATCACACAAAAAATAAATAAATCACACAAAGGCAAAAAGTAAAATATTCATTCATTCATTCATTCAACCTTTATTTATACAGGCTAGCCTCGTTGAGTCACGGGGACTCATTTACAAGAGGGACCTGTCTCACTCACACCAAACAACCATCCACTCTCACACTCACACCTAGGGTCAATTTAGAGTCACCAATCAGCCTAACAAGCATGTTTTTTGGTCTGTGGGAGGAAACCGGAGTACCCGGAGGAAACCCACGCATGCACGGGGAGAACATGCAAACTCCACCCAGAAAGGCCCCGGACCGGGATTTGAACCGGCAACCTTCTCGCTGAGAGGCAGCAGCTCTACCAGTTGTGCCACCGTGCTGCTATACACCGTGCTAATATATATATAGTACTTTAAAACAACAGACATAATAACACAGTAGGCTCCGTCTACTCCCTTATGCCAGAGTTAAATAAATTAAAATGTTTCTGCTCAACAAAGCTCTACACTTCATACATTTTTAAGGTCAAAACCTGTAAAAAATTTCATTTTCACAGTCTTATATTTGCATGACTTTATCAATTGATTTTATCCCCTCACACGTTAAACCAAGTTGTTTTTTTATAATAATGTTCAGCTTTGATGCGAATTTTTTATAATGTTAATAATAATAATGAATTCAATTTATAACGCACTTTTCATTAATGAAAATCTAAAAAATTAATGTTCAGCTTTGATGCAAATATTTTTAACCAGACATATTGCCTATTAACACAATTTTTTTAACAGCTAGAAACTGAAATAATGCTAAGCAGTGTTTTGTGTGTGTTTTAGGTAACAACTTGCCCAAACGTGTTTAATGGTTCAAACAGAAGCTAATTCGTAATTTACGCAGCGGTTCCTCCGATAAGCTAACGTAAGTGCATGCTAAAACCTTTAAACTCATTCACATAATTTAAGTGACTACGCCCTTAAATATATTATCTACTTGTTAATACATCCAGATGAGAATATTTATTGTGTTTGACAGTATTTTAGCAAAAGTACCTCTGCTCTCGATCTTCCGTGTAAACGTGTAGCATTAGCACAGTTAGCAGGCCAACCGTAGGACAGACCAGCGGTCAAACGTGCAACACGACAAACTGATTAGTGAGCCAACAACCCTGCGCTATAACACGGTATCAAAATATACTGCTGCATATAAATATGTTACTCGTCGCTAAAAACGTATGTGAAAACAAATAAATTATTTTACATGTGTGGTCGTTTCTTTACCTTCGTCTTCACCAGCTCCTCAGGAGGAAACGCGCTCAGGGAAGTTCTCGCGAGACTTGACGAAAAAGAAAAGGGTGGGGAAATGGTTTAGGGCAGTGACACGAGAGGTCTTATGAAAGATCCTTTATACACATAGCACGCAACAAATCCTGCACTGTATGTTGAAGCAACTTGATTTAATACACTGCCAGCTTTTATACTATTAAATGTAGGAGAGCAATATCAATATGGTAAATAACACAACACATGCCACTGTCACGTCTGTGAACGACTTCTCCAATATGGCGTCGCGTGACGCGTCACGTTTTAGCGCAGGCGCATTCGACGTAACGTGATAGCTCATCTTTAGAGGGCTCTGGAATAAACCATACACATGCCAATGGTTTTGGACATTTTTGCCAGTCTTCTTCTTTTTTTTAAAGCACATGCACCTCACAAACACCGTCACTGTGTAGTTTAAGCATTTAAAAATGAGTGAAAACAAAGTGTCGAAATTTCTTTAAAATATCATAACAAGCTTACCCTTTTGAAGTAAAAGTCAGCCTGTAAAGAAATTAGAGGGGGGTTAAAACTTTCGTAGCACAATCTCATTAAATATATCTACTTAAATTACATGACCAACTTTTTATTGAGAAGTTTACTATAAATGTATAGCACTGGGAGTCTGCAGCAGAGAGGAGGTGCCAGGGGCCAAAGGGGGTGTGAAAGTCCACCAGCAGCTGCAGATCCACTTCCACACCACTGACATTGGCGCCTTTTAAAAGCTTAATTTTTTTTTATTTTAAGCCAAAAAACAATGGAAATCTCAGTGTTTACCCTGGATGCCTTCACAAATTTACCATTCAAGGGAAATCCTGCAGCTGTCTGTCCACTTGTGCACGTGAGTAACGTGTGTTTTGTGTGCGTGTGTTTCAACCACAACAATGAATGATTGAACAAAAAAAGTTGTGCAGTTTAATTCAGTTAATGCATGCTTTACGGATTCCGGAGATCACCCATTTGAAGCTAAAAAAATGCAACTAAGCAAGAAAAAAAAAACTGTTTATTATGGACACATGCAGGAGTTGGTTAAACGTTTAAAAACATGGCTGACTCTTTTAGCGCCCGCCAACTCTTTTTAGACAACAGCAGCTTCGTTCACTATAATTCCGTGTAAAAGTTGTCAGATGGCCTGTAAAAGTAAAGAACCGCAGCTCGTGCATGTCTGTGTTATTTCCAACAGGAGCTGAATGATGATCTGTATCAAAAGATAGCAGCAGAGATGAACCTGTCAGAAACAGCTTTCATCACCACAGTCCACCCTGCTGACACCTTCACAACTGGTAACTGCAATTTCATATATTCTCAGATGTTAGGTCAAGGATTTAAACAGAAATGCACCTTTTTATTTTTGGACAACAATTGAGATTGATTGTTCCTCAGTATTTAAAACTTGATAGTAGCTGTTGTACGTTCACATCACGCTTTCACATCATCTGATAAAACTAACAACAAACATAAACATGATGTTTAACTCTTCATACAAGAGCTGGAATATTATTATTAGTGACATAATTTTTGGAGGAAAAACTTTAGATTAAAATGACTTATTATTTTATGAACTGCTGTTATTACAAAACTTCCCCCTTTCTCATGATGGTTGCACACGTTATATATCAGCTCTCCATCTTTTATCTTTCACAACAGTGGCTCATTGAATTAGCACTTTTCAGAGACAGAGATATTTATTTGTCATTCACATCTCATGTAGTTGGAACGAGATTATGTACACAGGGTCCCAGTTACAAAGTACTGTACATCCAACTGGGAGAAGTAGTTCAGGACCTGTTTTTTAATTTGGTATTCCTACTTGTTATGTCCAGTTCTTGTTCATTTACTAGATAGTCCATTGATTCAATGATTTCATTTTTAACCAGCCTGTTTTTACCTCTAAATCCACTACGAGTGGAGTTTTTGAGGTTTATTAGTGTACCGGTAATAATATTAAATGTTTTTAGACATTCAAAACATTGAAAGTTCCAACTTTTATGCAAAAAAATGCACCAACATTAATAAATTTTACATTACCCACCATGTAAAACCGTACAATTTGAAAGTAACTAGTGATTTAAGTTGCAATAACAAAATATACAGCTGCAAATATTATGAGTGGAATCAGAAGGTGCCATACATTTAAAAAGAAACCACTTTTGTAGTCAGCAGTTTGAAACACGCCGTAACGTTAACACACAGCTACAACTTCCAATTGTTTGAAGTTGAATGAACAAATGGTCTGAGCTGTCACATTTTAAAATGCAGCTGGAAACAGCAAAGAGTTGTAGCAAGCGCATACAGCTTGAGAATATCAAGAATGTTTGGTATTTTAAAAGACGAGATGCTCGTCTGAAGGTATGATGTGATCGACAGGTTCGAGGTTTCGCCTCCGATGGTTCACACCAACAACTGAAGTGAATCTGTGCGGTCACGCCACCCTGGCCTCTGCAGCGGTGCTGTTCCAGCATAAAAGTAAGACTCAACAAGTACTGCTGAGGATGAGACAGTATAAAAGTTTATGACAATCACAGTGTGCAGCGTTATCATGGTAATGACTGTTGTTAAAGGATTTTAAAATGTGTGGAAAATTTGCTAACACAAATTTTATAAATTTAAATCACTCAATCAGGACTACAGAAATTGCATTTCCTGTGAAAATTACCAGTAGCTTAAAACATGCTGAAATGTAGCTGAAAAGGAATAACAAGTCTAAATTAGCAGAAAAAATGAAAAAGGGCACTATTTGGTTTAAATAGGCAGAAACAACCATAAAATAGTAAAATAGCTCTAAAAGCTGAAATTAGCAACAAACAAAATAATAATAAAAAAAAAAGCTGAAAAGTAGCTGAAAATTTAGAAAGAAGCTTACATTACCAGGGAAGTGGAGAGAGTAGTGCCCAGTTAGGCTGAAGGAAGCAGAAATTAGCACAAATAGTGGAAATTATCTGACAAAAGCTGAAATTAGCAAAAACAACTGAAGAATAGCTAAAACAGCAGGAAGAAGCTTAAATTAGCAGAAGTGGAGAGTGCACCTTTTTTTGCTGAATTAGGCTGAAAAAACCTTAAGAGTGCAAAAACTGAAATTAGCTGAAAAAGCTGAAATTATCATAAAACAGCTAAATAGTAGCTGAAATAACTGAAACTAGCATAACTAAGCTGAAAGAAGCATAACACGCTGAAATTAGCAGAAAGAAGTTAATTAGTCTGAAAGTACCAGAAATTGCCACAAAAAACTTGAATTTATCTGCAAACTGCTGAAATTAGCTAATAAATGCTAACAAGCTGGCTGAAAAGGTAGAACGCTTCAATTAGTAGAAGAAAGTATGAACTATGAATGATTGACCTTAGGCTGAAAGAAGCAGAAATTAGCACAAAAAAGTGGAAATTATCTAAAAAAGCTGAAATGAACTAAATCAGCTCTAAAGTAGCTAAAAAAATCGGAAAGAAGCTTAAATTACCAGAAGTAAATTGAGAGCATATTTTTTTGGCTCAAAAAAGTTAAAACAAGTGCAAAAAATATATAATTAGCTGAAAGTGCTAAAGCAAGCATAAAAACAGCTAAATAGTAGCTGAAATTGCAGAAAAAGCTGAAACTTGCACAAATAAAAACAAAGGAGCAGAACAAGTTGAAATTAGCAGAAAGAAGTTAGAAGAAACACAAAAATGTTGTAATTAGCTGAAATAATCTAAAAGGGTCACGAAACAGCAGAAAAAACAGCTGAAAGTAGCTGGGGAAAAAAAGTTTAAATTTGCACAAAGCTGAACCAGAATAAAACTTGAAAGGAGCAGTGAAAGGTTGTAAACAGATCTAAAGATTTGAAGGATGTAAAATGAGCTCAATTCATTTTCTATGAGAAAAATGTGTCAGAAAAGGCTAAATATTTTAAAAAGCTAAAGTTGCACCCAAACCAAAAGTCATTGCACCCTTTTACTGAACGAGCCGAACATTTTGATATACGATTTGTTGAAATAGCACAAAAACGGAGGAACGAGAAAGATCCTGAAAAACATACAGAAGAAAAATGGATCATAGTAGAGTGAATGCTTCATAAACATTCACACCGAGTTCTTCTGGTGTTTAAGGAAACAAGACTACGGATATTAAACAAGGTTAAAGTCATATGCTGTAAAGGAAGAATCTGTTGCAAAGTTGTTGTTTTTTTGCACAATGCGTTTTAGTGTTGTGCAAGAAAGGAAAATACTGTATGTGTGTTTATCATGTTTACTATTTGGGCTCCATCAGGGAACGTTAATCCAACACTGGTGTTTGAGACCAGGAGTGGAGAGCTGGCCGTTACACGGAAAAAGGACGGATACAGCATGGACTTTCCTCTGAATCCTCCCACGCAGGAGGTACACAACACAAACAAAGCAGGAATAAATATGTCGAAGCAAACAATCCAGGTTTTCATCATTCCCCTCCTTTTCCCCCCTTAAGTATGGTTGAGATTTAATAATTTAATTTTCAGTTTAACAATGAACTAAAATAAGAGCCATTTACAACTTTAACTGAAATATCCCAAATTGTGCACTTTTTTTTTTTTTGTCGTCTTGTATTTTTACTGAGAGACGTTAGAAGTTTGGGCTAATTTAGAATAAAACATGTAAAACATTAAAATACAGTTACTAAATTAGCTTCTTTTTTAATTCTCAGGATCCCGATGATTTCAAAGACATTATAAAGGTACTAAATTAATTACATTTGTACAAATCATAAGCTCATCTACATGAATACTGTTCAGTGTGTTGTGTGTTTAAACGCGTGTATATATTTTTGTGGAATACAGGTTGCAGTTGGAAACCTCCCAGTTCAGGGTGTTTTTCTGAGCACAAATGTGAAGAAGCTGATGATTCGGCTGTCTGACGCCTGTGACAGGTTTGTCTCCAACCTCTTCCTATTTTATGAGCAGCGCCAGTCTCTTCTCACGCTCACCGTAAATGTCTGAATCGGAGAAAATTTTATAATTTCTCCCAAAGTCGGACAGAAATTTAAACCTCTGACCTTTCTGACGTACTTCTCAAAAAGCACTAACGTGTGTACGCGTATAATCTTTAGGTCAGTGCTAACGGGTTTGAAAGTTGACGCCGCTGCTCTCCTGAACGTCGACACAAATGGAGAAGTCAAATCGCTTATTGTCACCATGAAAGGTAACCAGGACAGCAGAACGCAACAAAACAAGAAGATGCAAGTTCACCTAAACTTTGTTGCTCATTTTCAAGTATTTTATACTGTTGTTGAAAGTCTTTTCCCATTAGCCTTAAACACGAATTGTACTGTTAGGACTTGAGCCGCAGAACATCTTTTCCTTCAAATATTTTCACAGGGTCACCAGACTGTCAGCCGGGGTATGACTTCTACTCCAGGAACTTTGCCCCCTGGGTTGGGATTGCAGAGGATCCTGTCACCGGTAAGATGATCGCCATCAATAGACTTTATACGTCTACCTTATAATGTTTTGCTAGTTTTTTGATACTTTGTTAAAAAAAAAAAAAATAAATAAAATAACTTTCTTTTGTTTTTTTCTCTCCTTTGTTTTCTATTGTTTATTGTTTGTTTGTTTATTGTTTAAGGAAATTCTACCACTGCTGTTCATTGTTCTTTAGTTTTAGCAGGTCGCTTTCGTAAATGAGCCCATGAGGTTCAAAAGATTTACCTGACTAAATAAAGGTTGAATGAATGAATGAATAGCCACTACGGCACCTAAAAAAACTGATTTGATATAACTGAGGTTTTCTTTGTACTTTTTCTGCTGTACATGGTCACCTGCATATTAAGGCAGTATAGAAGTAGTATATTTTTTTAAACTCATGCAGACAGTAAAGTGTGTTTTGTGAAAGGAATTTGTAAAGACTGTGGATTTTCTATTGTGGCAGGTTCAGCACATACTGTCCTGGGAAGCTACTGGTCAAAAGAACTAGGAAAAAAGAAAATGTTAGGTAAGTTTAAAAAAATAAATAAACCAAACCTCAAATGAATAACACAAAATACATGTACTGTATGTGGTATACAAAACCAACGCTTGAATGCACAAAAAAATCATACTTTCTTTGAAATAAATTTTTAAAACTATCATGTCAAACTGATTTGCTTACAAAAGCTGTAAAAGCTTAATAAAAATTTTTTTAAATAAAAAATATATATTTTGGGTTTGGGCCTGTAATCTGTTAATTGGTCAGTTTTGGGTCAGGCTGGAAAAAAATGATACGGGTTTGGGCTGGGACAGATTTTTTTAGGCAACTCTACTCTGCAGCCAGTTACGCCTCATTCAAATGAATTAACTGATCACTGGTAAGTGCGAACAGTTCCATAAACACAAAAACTTTTGCAGTTTGCAGATCCGGAGCACTCAGGTGTGTTAACTACATTTGTCAATGATTGAAAACATCAGCAGTGATTTCACAGAAACATCTGTTGTCCAACGGCATAGAAAAGGTTAAAAGGTTATTTTCAAGAAAATCAAATGTGAGTCCAACATGTGTAGTGACAGATATTTAACAAGGGACAAACATTCAAGACTTGCCTCGTGCTTGTAATTCATAAAGAAACGGAAAAATAAAATCAAGAGCACTGCATACTGCACATCACACAGTCAATAAACAGCAATCTATAGCAATGGCCCGGACAAGCAAAAACCTTGTACATTTGACCTTGATTTGTGACCTTGACGTTAGAGCTGGGGTGAATAGTGTACACCACACTCCATCTGATGTGTATGAAGTTTCGTTAAACCATCTTGAACAGATCAGAAGTTATAGGCCGGACAAGAGCAAGTACATGGACATACAGTCCTGAAGTACGTCTCAGACTCCACTGGCCTCAATTACTTGTTGAAATGGTTCATGAAGTTCATGAAATTTTCAAAAGACTAAACAAGCCTGGCTAGTTTTAAAACCTGACAGAAGAACACAAGAGAACCAAGCAGTGAAATGAAAGTTAGCATATTCAGTGTCAACTGTTTAACATGGAAGTGGCAGTGTGATGATTTTAACTTGTTTAGCGACTACAGGACATGGAACATCGACAAACAGTTAATTATCTAAATCACTAAGAGGGGAAAAACGATGTTGCAATGTTCCAGAGTCCAGACCGTGACCTGATTTAAGAACTGGCAGGAACTTTGAGAGTTGTGCATAAACCAATGGCTGCCAGCTTCAATGACCTGAAGTCTTGTAAAAGAAAAAAGGCAAGGAAAAAAAATATAATTTAAAACAGAGACTTTGAAGGTGATCTAAGACCATTTGTTACAGTCCAAGCTACTATCTGTCTCGTTCACCTGCGCTTGTCTAACTTTAAAGACCCTGTAAAGACAAGATTATAAAATATATAAAATAATCTCCCAATTATACAGCATGTTAACAAACGAGTCCTCCGAAACATCTTTAAGGAGACTTAATGCATGGAGGGAAGACCTACAGGAGAATTTGCCAACTGAGGTCTGGGAAGAGATGTGTGCTAAAGCACAAACACAAACTACCAACACACGCCTGAGAGTTTTGCAATATAAATGGTTGATGAGGACGTACATGACGCCAGAACAGCTTAATAAATACAATGGTGCCATTACAGACTTATGTACCAGATGTGGTGAGGAAAGGGGAACTTTTTTCCATTGCATTTGGAAATGCAATAAAGTTCAACAATTCTGGAGGGAGATTAAACAAGCTCTAGAGAGTATACTGGGTATAAAGGTAGAACTTGACCCTAAACTGTTCATTTTAGGCTTTTACCCTAATAGACATCATATGTCCAGGAAAATAATTAACGCTATGGATCTGTGCTTACTGCTTGCAAAGAGAGTCATAGCACTGACATGGAAGAGTACCAGCAAGCCACGGTTCAGTGACTGGATTAATGAGCTGTCCACAACTTTACCAATGGAAAAAATTACTTACATTATAAAGGGGAAACAATCACTGTTTCAAAACATCTGGGGTCCCTTTATGAAATATATAGGGAGTGTGGATTCGAAGGTTGGGGAAGGAGAGGTGTAGTCGCTGGTGAACCTCTGCAGCCACATATCATATTTTAAAACAATCATAAAATAATAAAAACAACCTATCATCTTTGTATACTAGATTACCTTATTTGTGCGAACTGCATATTTGAATTTATAATTATATTTTTGAAATTACGCACAATATTTAAATTTATTGGGCCGACCCTTGTAAAATAGAGAAACCTTTGTTGTTCTAAGTGTTGTTGGGGATTTCCTTTGTTTTTGGGTTTGGGGTGGGGTATATGCATGTGTACATAGTTTGTATCCTTCTGGTTTGCTATACAACTTGTGTTTTTTTTTCACTAAGTGTTGCTCCAATGTATCTCACAAATACCTGACTTGTGAAGGAAGTTAAGCTTAATGCTGGACAATAATTCATCTATTTTTGACATTTCCTTTGATGTAAGAGCACGCTTATCTCTGTATATAACTGTGTGTTTTTTATTTCTTTTTCTTTTTTACTTTTGAAAACTCAATAAAAATAATGTTGGAAAAAAAAAAAGACTAAACAAGCCTGGCTAGTTTTAAAACCTGACAGAACCAAGCAGTGAAATGAAAGTTACCAAAGTTGCATTTTGGACTAAAGACTTCTGGATCTATGACGTTTGAGCAGAAAAAAAAAAAAAAAGTGCAAATGCTTAGAGCATATTCAGTGTCAACTGTTTAACATGGAAGTGGCAGTGTGATGATTTTAACTTGTTTAGCGACTACAGGACATGGAACATCGACAAACAGTTAATTATCTAAATCACTAAGAGGGGAAAAACGATGTTGCAACGTTCCAGAGTCCAGACCGTGACCTGATTTAAGAACTGGCAGGAACTTTGAGAGTTGTGCATAAACCAATGGCTGCCAGCTTCAATGACCTGAAGTCTTGTAAAAGAAAAAAGGCAAGGAAAAAATATAATTTAAAACAGAGACTTTGAAGGTGATCTAAGACCGTTTGTTACAGTCCAAGCTACTATCTGTCTCGTTCACCTGCGCTTGTCTAACTTTAAAGACCCTGTAAAGACAAGATTATAAAATTGTTCTACTTTGTAATTTACGCAAGTGCTTCTTTACAAGACTAAACTCACTGTAACCAGTACTGTATATTATTTTCAAGAACTACTGAATATTGTGCATTGTACTTAATGTCATAATTTAAAAACACGTCCTTTATCTTGTGTTTGTAGCTTACCAGTGCTCCAGCCGAGGTGGGGGGCTGGAACTTGAAGTGAGAGACGATGGAAGGATCAACATCATTGGAGAAGTCGTCACTGTGCTGCAGGGAACGATCAGAATTTAATTAAAGGAACGGGATCAAAAGGTCCTCGTGTATCGGCTGAAACTGAAATAAATGAGATGATTTGAAATGAAACACTCCTGCACAGACTTGTTGTTCTAACAAGAGAGACGCCCCTCATTTTAAAAAAAGCAACAAAGAACACCACACTTTTTTTTTTAGGATCAACATCATTTATTCACATTAAACTACAGAAAAACAGTCAATATCAGAAACAAATAAAATCCAAGTTGGAACAGTAAGACACAAATCAAAACGTAGAATCGCAGCTTTAGATGGAGAATCTGAATTCACAAGAATGCAAAAAAGAATAGCTGTTTATTAAAATATAAAATTCTGTCGTACAAATTCTTACTAAATGTTTTATTTAAACATACTGCTTCCAGTGTAATCTTGTCATTTTTGCACAGCTGGATCTGAAAAGAAAGTGAATTTACACAAATAGGTAAGTTGCTTTAGTTTGTGCTCTTCCAATTTTTAATTAGTTTGAAAGAAAAACAGAACTGTATGTGACTCAGCTCTTAATGTGAAACTCGTGTGGTCTTCTGTTAAAATGCATATCAGTCCAAATATTTTTAATGGGAGAAAATATAAACACATAAAGCAATGTGACAGTATGAGCTCAATTACTTAGTAGCGGTGTGACATTAACTGAAGGTAGTTTAAGCTTACATCCTTTCATTACTGATTACTGTGGTGAATAAAGTACCATCAATCAAATCAAAATATCTTCAGTGCATTAACAAGAGGCAGCTGATTAAAAACGGTTCTTTTTGAGGTTTAATTGTTTAAATCCAAACTAGCATTGTAATGTATATACAGTTGTAATAAAACTATATCCAAACTAGCATTGTAATGTATATACAGTTGTAATAAAACTATAGTTCACATATTCTGAATCTACCTCGTTTCACAACATAAGATGACAAATTAGTTAAAACTCAAGTATTAAAGATGTAAACAAACAAACAAACAAAAAATACTAACAATATGGGACAGAAAGGTTTCACATCTGGAAAAAACAAAAGAAGCAACGAGATGAATTTTAAATGCAGCTAAAGCAGAAAGTCCCATTATCTTTTTTTAACATAAGAGGTTATTAGAAATATTTTAGTTTTATGCAACAACATCAACTTTGTTCCAATGTGCTTTGTTTCGTGTGCAGGTTTTAAATTATGCTTCGTACGTCCTGGTGATTCATTCAGTAAGTATTAGAGAAGTTTTTAATTATTTGCCCTATTCAGACAATCCACAAGGGAACAGGAACAGGCGACCTGAAACAAATCTGTGGAGTCTGACGTTGTCTTTTAGAGGTGCATGCTGGGTAAGGCCCTGTGGGCAGCTGGTGGGAGCTGGATAATGTAAAGAAAAGGTTCAGGAAAAATCATTTTAAATGAGCAGCACATAAATAAAAAAACTTGTGAGGTACAATAGTACCTTTTAAAGAAAACTTTACTGAAACATGTTAAAGGATATCACGTTGTCCTGCTGGAGATGATTTAGTAATTTCTCTACAGGTGAGTAGCGTCGCAGCGTTGCGGCAGAGCCAACCATCAGCAGTTTGTGTTTAGCCCTAGTAATGGCCACATTCAGGCGACGCCAGTCCTTCAACAACTCCCCTAACTGAGAAACGACAGGCAGGAAGACAAATCAAGTTTGCAGCCACTTCTTTAATCACGCAAACACGAGCAAAGAAAGTCTGAGACGGAGACACTCACATGTCGTTCCTCTGCTGTGCTTCTGACAAATGACAGAACAATCAGACTTTTGTCTCGCCCCTGGTACCGGTCCACAGTGTTCACCTCCACACCGGTGAAAACAGGTGGCTGCAGCAGAGCAGAGATGCTCTTCAACTGCTGCCTGTAGGGCGCGATGACGCCAATATCCCTGGGCTTACATCCAGCCTAAAAGCAGGCAAAACAAGCAGCGGTAAACAGACTAAACACACTTCTCCATCTTATCAAGATACTAAAGCGCTTTACAATCTGTCCTCATTTACCCATTCATACAGCACTCTACTAGATCTATACAAAGACTAATCAGTGCTTTATCACATTCATACACCGAAGGGACACACATCAGAGGCAGTGAGGGGTTCAGTGTCTTGCCCAGGGACACTTCAGCATGTGACTGCTGGTGGAACTGAACCCCCAACTCTCCCATTGGAGGACGATTGCTCTAAGCACTCAGCCATAGATCCCCTTGCAAAGATGCATGGCAGAAATAAAACCGATTCTCTCATAGATTGTCTTTTGAGTATTAATCAGTAAGCAAATGTACCTTTATCAGAAGAGAAAGCAGCGTGTGTATAAGAACAGCTTCGGTGCGATTGCTCACTCCTCCCTGCTCCACCGACTCTAATGCAGGCACCTGTAGGAACCCCCCACCCCCACAAAAAAAAGAGGATTACATTCAGACATTGTTTAACAAACTGTTAAAAGCACTGCCGTTTTGGCTCAAAGACATTTAAAATCCAGTTTTACTTGTACATTCTATAATCTACCAACCAGTGAGCAGTCCAGGAAGCAGACAGGATTACTGGGCAGCAGTGTGGCCTGTGCCCAGGACAGGTCAAGCTCAGGATGGGACTGAGAGTAAGAATCTAGC
Organism: Garcialebias charrua; assembly: GCA_038048925.1. Taxonomy (NCBI): domain Eukaryota; kingdom Metazoa; phylum Chordata; class Actinopteri; order Cyprinodontiformes; family Rivulidae; genus Garcialebias; species Garcialebias charrua. Next base: position 25,551 of record JBBPBX010040260.1, read on the forward strand.
TCTGACTGGACGGAGAGCAGGAAAGGCAGCGTGAGCAGAGCCGTGGCCGTCCTCTCTGACCCACACTCTAACCGGCCGTCGTACATCAGAGAGTTACTCAAAGACATGATCTGTCTAGAAAAAACAAACAAAAAAAGGCTGTGTTGTCATATTGTACATTTTTGTACAATCTTCCAGCAAGAAAAAGATTAAATGAGCAGAGAAGTATTTATTACACGTAATTCAGATGAAACAGTTAACATTCTTTCCACTATAATCTGGGTTCCAGACATCTCTGAAGTTGTAGCAAAAAGGGAAAAGTGGGATTAAGTATATATTTACATTAGTACATGCACTGACACAGTCTCCACCACAAGATATGTTAAAGGGGACCACAGATGCAAAATTCACTTTTTAATGTTTTTTTTTTACTCAACTTTGGGTATGTACTTCATAAAAAAACAGTCCTAGTGCCAAAAAAATGCACCCAGTGGTTTATTTACTCTAAGTATATTTATTTATCTTTGATAGAAACACTTCGTTTTCAAATCCTGCGGTTTGTGACGTCACAAACCGCAGCCACAACCCACCTCAAACCTGAGTCCAGCCCCTCACCTAGCAACCCCTGGTGCGCTCAACCCACTTCAGTATAATAGACGTGACGGTTGTTTTTCCTGATTTCATCTCATCTTTTGTTTAAATGTTCTTAATTTCATGTGTACAGCACTTTGTTGCAGCTGTGGTTGTTTTAAATGGCTTTATAAATAAAGTATAATTGTTATTTTTACGTTTTAGTTCAATTTTTAGCGTATTAGCGATCGCTCCCAACGAGCAGCCGGAAAACGAGCAGACCGCCGACGAAGAGACCATCTGCGGGCGGGAGCTGGCTGGGAGCTGATAGCTTTTGAGGAGCGTGGGGTCCGGTCAGAGGCTGCCTCATACGGATAAATTAACTGGAAACACTCAGTGAACTTTGTGTATGTCTGGACTGAAGCAGAGATCGCTCCCAAAAGTGCCGCATGCAACGAGCGGACATAAAAGGGCGGAGGAGGAACGAGCTATTTTTAGCATCGGATTCGGGCTAAAAGGAGCAGCTCATGGCGGCGCGCGCAGACAACTTTCGGTAAGTTATCTTAAGCTAGCACTAACAGTAAGTCAAATGAGTAATAAAAAAAGAGCTAATTTTAAAACAACAACAGATTAGAGATACTGGCTCTTACAGAGGGCGGAGTAAATGTAAACAGATCTTTGAAGGGCGTGGCCATGAGAGCTCATTATCATAAACCAGTCATTCAAAACTAAAGTTAAAAATGGCAGAATTAAAAAGGGTATACATGTACAGTAATTGATTTTCTAAGCATTATTTTGTGTATTAAATTGAATGAACATTGTCTGGATAGCCCACAGACATACCATAAAATTTTTAAAAACCTATCTGTGGTCTCCTTTAAAAGCTATCCCAACAGAAAACCTTGGCTGAATGCAGAAGTTCGCACCCTGCTGGCAGCCAGGAACACTGCCTTCAAGTCTGGAGACTCAGAGGAGCTGAGAAGGACTAGGATAGAGCTGGTTGCTGGCATTAAGAGGGCCAAGGCCACATATGCACAGAGGATCGAGGGTCAGTTCACCTCACAGGACCCACGGAGCATGTGGAGGGGCATTAAATGCATAGATTATAAAGGCAGGAGTGAACAATGCCCCAAAGACCCATCTCTGCCTGATGCCCTCAACAAGTTCTATGCACGCTTTGAAGACCCAAACAGACCACCCAGCACCAGACTCTCCTCATCACCGGATGAAAAACATCTCAGCGTGACCGCAGCAGAAGTAAGGAGTACTTTCAGGAGGATCAACCCTCACAAAGCAACTGGCCCAGACAACATCCCCGGTAAAGTGTTGAATGTGCGGATCAGCTCTGCGATGTGCTGGCCGACGTCTTTAACGCCTCACTTGCCCCGGAGGCAAGTGCCATCATCGCAGTCACAAAGAGCTCTACAGTGACTGGTCTGAATGACTATCGGCTGGTGGCCCTCACCCCGATAGTCGCTAAATGCTTTGAAAAACTGGTCATGACCCACATCAAAACAACCATCAACATCAACGAGGACCCTCATCAGTATGCATACCGCGAGAACCGATCAACAGAGGACGCCATCTCTCTGTGGTCCACACTGCTCTCACCCACCTGGATCAGAAGGACTCGTACGTCGTCTACTCTTTGTGGACTTCACATCTGCCTTCAACACCATGATCCCCCAAACCCTGATGGACAAACTATTTACACTTGGACTAAGCCCCTCCATTTGTAACTGGGTACTAGACTTTTTAACAAACAGAGTCAGTGAGGATCCACAACTTCTCCTCCACCACCATAACCCTCAGCACTGGTTCTCCTCAAGGATGTGTGTTGAGCACTCTCCTGTTCACTCTGCTCACATATGATTGTGCAGCCACCCATCCAGGGTGTCATATTGTAAAGTTTGCAGATGATACAGCTGTGGTGGGATGCATCACAAACAATGATGAGTCCAGCTACAGACAGGAGGTGGAACACCTGGAGAGCTGGTGCAAGGAGAATAACCTTCACATCAATGTGAACAAACACACCCACACCCCACTGAACATAAGAGGATCTGTGGTGGAAGTGGTCTCCAGCTACAAGTACTTTAGCCTGGCCCTCGCCTTCCTGTACAGCTCCGCTCAATTCTCATTTCCCTTCACTGCTCAGTCTGGGACTTCTCCCACAGACAACGATTTCTCCGGTAGATTTTTGACCGGACCAATCAGAGAACAGAAGGGGCGGAGATTTTGGCCCCTAACCCACGCCCCCACCTGTCCCAGCGCGCAGCCAGCGAGCATTCGCATGTTCTCATTCAAAGCGATGCAGGACTGTTTTATATGTGACACAAATGTGTTAAATTCCCCTTCTTAATCCCTTATCTGGAGTTTTCTTTTGTTTTTTTGCCAAAAGTCAAGTGATCGCTCCCTCCTCCCTCCTCCTCCTCCTCCTCTCTCTCCGCTGAGTGCAAAGAATAAGGAAATGACTGAGGTTGTCACGAGAGAATTAAACTAGGGTTTTACGTTGCTGCCCGAGTCCCTGCATATTTTCTGGTCTTCTGGTGTGCTGGACCAGCGCTACATGGTTTTATTTTATTTTTTTAAACGTTTTATTAACATATAAACACAGAATATGCAGGCAGCGAGAGAAAATGCAGCAGGAGGCGGAGCAGATGTCAAGTTCGGCAGAGCACAGAGGGGGAGGGAGCAGAATGCTTTCCCTGTTCAAAATTTTTCTAAGATCCAATGGTTTTGTTCCTCAGGCAGAGGCCACGCCTCCAGCAAGAATCGTTTCTCTATGGAGAAAGTCCAGACCCTAGTTCGAAGCGAAGTGAAGGACAAGGGTCTGGTTTTAACCAGGCTACAAGTACTTGGGTGTACACATGAATGATAACCTCAGCTGGAGCAACAACACCACCAGCCTGATCAAGAAAGGTCATCAGAGACTCTACTTCCTCAGACGGCTGAGACGAGCTGGTCTGAGAAGCTCAGTCCTCACCTCCTTCTACAGGTGTGCAGTGGAGAGCATCCTGTGCTCCAGCATCAACGTGTGGCATGGAGGCTGCACAGCTGCAGAAAGAAAAGCTTTACAGAGAGTGGTGAAGGCTGCACAGAAGTCTGTTGGAGTCAGTCTCCCCACCATCACAGACATTTACACCTCCAGATGCAGGAAGAGGGCCACCTGCATCATGAAAGACCCCACTCACCCAGCACACACACTCTTTGCCCCACTCCCCTCAGGACGGAGGTTGAGGAGCATTAAGTGTAGAACCACTAGACTGAGGAACAGCTTCTACCCTGAGGCTGTTAGACTCATGAATAAATAACCAGAATAATCACTGTGAAATATCACATCATGTTGCTTGCTGATCT
>JBBPBX010040261.1:14987-29459 GCA_038048925.1 Garcialebias charrua
GTTAAAATGAATAAACTGTTGAGTGGCAAAAGCAATTTTCTTTTTAGACACAAGTGCATAAAGAATCCAAACAAGCAGTTAAACAACAGGTTGGTGAAATAAACAACTGTCAGTTAAGTAGTAGAATTAGTTTCTGATGTGGAAATTGTTGCAACTTTAAACACTTGTTGATTTAAAGTGCTGATCTCTGGGGTTAAATAACAGAATGTGTGTAACTTAAAATAAAAATGATTACCGGTAAACTTTGCTAAACAATGGCAGATTGTTAACAGCTGGGAGTCTAATCAGTTTTTATTTGCCTTATCAGTAACAAACATTAAAATTGCTTCCATTTTTTCTAATGTGCACCTGATAAAACTCAGATAAAGACATTTATTTGCATATTCGTAAAATAATAACCCCCCCTCCGATTTTATTTAACTTTCACTATTTATATCTTCAAAATGTCAATACAACCTGAGATTGAGCCCTTATTTTCTGTAGGTGGCAGACTTGCCTTGATGTTTCTCTCTGCTTGTTGCAGCTGCAGAACCAGTTTGTGGATGTCCTCCAGCAGGGAAACTTCTGTTTTCAGAGGAGCTCCTTCCAGTGCCTGCAGCAGGGTGGCATTTTTGCTTCTCTCTTCTCTGAGCTGGGTTTCATTTTGAACATCCAGCTGCTTTAATTCATCCAAAACCTTGTTGTACTCATTCAGGACGAGCTGCATGGAGGCATGTAGAAAAAATTAATTCAAATATCTTTCGCAGTACAGTACATCTGAAAAGGTTCTTACATATGAACTGAATGACATTTAATTCAGTCAATTTTTGTCCACAATTGGAAATACAGTAGTCCTTCGCCTTTTGCGGACTCGCTCAGTCATGGGTTTTCAAGGATTGAACACGAGAAAATAAAAATAAAAAATTGTACAAGACACGATGATGGAACTTTAATAGTACTCGCATGATTGAGACAGTAATTGATACAGCACAGTAAAAAGTCAACAAAAAACTAAAATACTTCAGACAAACGCCACCATCTTGTTTTCTCTCAATAAGCCTACACTGTATACGCACTCAAAACTACTACATTTCCCAGAAGCACACAGGGCCTCTCCCAGAAGCCCCGTTTCCTTCTGCTGAAATACTAGAGGGAAAGTTTTGATCAGAAAACGATTGTTACGTATTGTAACCCCAGATTCGATGAGTGTGAGCTCCGCCCTTTAAACACGCCTACTGGGTGTATCCCTGCGCTTCGCGCCAACATTGAAGACTTTTAGTCCATGCCCACCTGCTGTGGGCCCACCTATGTCCACTATAAAACCAGAGTGGACTATAGTTCTGCTCCCAAAAAGGCAATATTTTTCTTCTGCCAAATGAAAGCCAGGGAGGCCCAGGTTTAAAGTGCTATGCTCACACTCATAGAATCTGGGGTTACAATAATTAACCATCGTTCTATTCCGTGTGAGCTCCGCCCTTTAAACACGCCTACTGGGTTTAAAGGCGGAGCATGATATGGGCCATGCCTCACAGGATCTAATTGGAACCATAACACACTATGAGTCGCCAATACCACAATAAGTACAAGAAATGCACCATCAGTTGTGAAACACAAGGTGCATCATGGCAGGTGAGACAACCTTCCTATCTGACGGCCATGAATAACTGCATATTCATAGTCTGTATCAAAACAACCCAAAGGGAATTACTTCTAACTGAAGCAAGTTTGAACCATAATAATCATCAATAAAGATTGAAACAACTGTGTCATCTTAATGATTTTTATTGAAGATGAAAACAATTATTCTGCAGCAACCCTGAGAACAGAATGAGTCAGAGAGGAGCTAGAAACATCGCGTAAATATAAACAGATGAAAGGAGAGGCTGAAGACCAAGAGGCCGCCGAGCAGATGTCCTACACAGAAACACCTCTGTACAGGGCTGTGGAAGCTGTAATTCCTCTCGTAGAATGAGCTTTTATTCCCTCCGGAGGCTCGAGGCCAGCAGAGCTGTAGGCCTGAGCAATAGCTTCACATAACCAGTGTGACAGCCGCTGAGAAGTCAGAGGTTGACCTTGAGACTGACCTCTGAAATGAACAAAAAGCTTATCTGACTTACGTATTGCAGCAGAGCGAGCCACGTAACACTTTAGTGCTCGTACTGGGCAAAGCAAATGAAGACGTTCATCCTCTGCACCGCTGTGAGGGGGAAGACAAAAATCGTCCAGAGTAATGATTCTGGATTTAAATGAACTCGTGATGCTTTTAGGGATAAAAGCAGGGTTCGGCCTAAGCTCAGCTGAACTCCCATCTCCTTGAATTTTGAAAAAGGAAGGAGAAACAGACAGGCCCGTCAAGTCACTTACCCTCTTAGCTGATGTTAAAGCTAATAACAGAGCTGTTTTAAAGGATAAAAACTTTGACGGAATCTGATCCAATGGCTCGAATGGATCCTTAGTTAATGAATTCAATACAGTAACCAAATCCCATTGTGGAGCCAAGGTGCGTGAAACTGGTCTCAGCCGTCTGGCACCTTTCAGGAAACGTTTCATTATGGGATGATTAAACACAGTTCTATCATTAAACCCCTTGTGACAGGAAGATAATGCTGCAGCATAAAGTTTAATTGTGCTGAATGCCAAATTCCTGTCCAGCAGTAACTGTAAATATGACAGAATGGAGCCCAGAGGACATGAGGATGGATCCAACTGTCTCTCCAGGCACCATCGTTGAAAAGCAGCCCATTTAGACGCGTAAACCGTCGTAATGGACGCTGCTCTCGCTCCCTGGATGGTGCATATAATGTCTCTAGAAAACCCAAGGTTTTCTTAACGCTCACGTTCAGCAACCAAACCAGAAGATGCTGTCCTATCACTGGAAAGCTCTTTATTGCTCCCCCTGCCTATAGGAGAGCGTCGTTTCTCCAGGGGAGTCTCCATTACCTGACTGTCAGCTGTTGAAGCGCCGGAAACCATGGTGTGTTCAGGCGCTCCGGAACGATCAGGATCATTAATAACTTCTCCTCCTTCACTCTCTCCAGCAGCGCTGATAGTAGAGGAACTGGAGGAAAAGCATAAATTAGTGTTTGAGGCCATGGTTTGTAGGCAAACACATTCATCCCCAACGGGGGGTTGTCCCGTGGACTCAACAAGACGAACAGGGGACACTGAGCGTTTTCCCTGGTGTCCATTAAATCCACCTCCGCTTTCCCGAACCTGCTACAAATTTTTGAGGTCAGGTCTGGGTGGAGAGTCCAATCTTTGTCCAACGGCCCGCCGTGGGACATACTGTCTGCCCCTCTGTTCAGCACACCTGGAATGTATATCGCCCTCAGCGATTTCAAGTGTGTATGGGCCCAACAGAGCAGCTCCCTGGCTGTGCTCAGGAGCTGAGTTGAACTTACTCCACCCTGTCGGTTGATGTAAGCAGCTGCCGCTCTGTTGTCTGTGTGAACAAGCACATACTGACCTCTGACCTTGTGGGCAAAGTGTTTGAGGACTTTGTGCACCGTCAAAAGCTCTAGGACGTTTATGTGAAGGGTCGTGCCCGACAGCCACGCCCCCTTCCCCTTCACCGATAGCGACCAGTAAGTCCTGTCCCAACCGGAGAGAGACGCATATGTAAATATTGCCTGAAATGACGTCACTTTCCCCAGGGGAACCCCATCTGACAAGATCCTGGGATTCCCCCAGAACACCAGGTCCGCTTCTACTGATGGCGGAACCGTGACTCGACGATGTTGATGACGTACTGGGTCGATCCTCTGCTGTGCAAACCATTTCTGCAGCCGACGCATGTTTAATAAACCCAGTTTTATAACCGCGTGGGCGGACGCCACCATTCCCAATAAACGCATTATTGACAACGCTGGCACGGATCTGTGGCGCTGGACATATCGGAAGAGTGACGTCAGCGAATCCTTCCTCTGGTCCGACAAGACTGCTGTCATGGTCTCTTGAGCAGAAAACAACTCCCAAGAAGGTTATTTTCTGTACTGGAACCACAAAACTTTTCTCTCAGTTTATCGCGAAGCCCAGGCGCGATAGATGATTCACCAGATCGATTGTCTTGGCTTCCGCTTCCTGTCTCGAGCCAGACAGAAGCAGTAGATCGTCGAGATTGAATTATATTCTGACGCCCCTCGAACGCAGCGGTTGTAACGCCGCTTCGATAATTCTTGTGAAAGTGCTGGGGGCCAACGCATAACCGAAGGGGAGGCGGTTGAACTCGTAACTGACCCCTTGGAACGCAAATCTGAGGAACTTCCGGTGTTTGGTTACTATGGGAATGTGGAAGTAGGCGTCGCGGAGGTCGACGTTCACCAACCAGTCCCCCCTCGTCACGTACTCGAGGACGTGTTTTGTTGTCAACATATGAAAGGATCGAGTCATAATGCGTCTGTTGAGAATCGATAAATCTAAGATCTGTCTCAAACCTCCTGACTTCTTGAGGACGAGGAAGTACTGCATTTTGAATAAAACCTGGTCCTCTCCTTGTCGGGAGGAACTCCGGAAATGACGTGTTTTGCCAATAGTTTCTTAAGTTCCGACTGAAGCACTAACCCCTGCTCTGTGGAGGTTAGCTTTGTTGGTAGCACCCCTTTGAATTTGGGTGGTGCTCCCGCAAACTGCAGGGAATAATCCTTGCAGATTACTCATTTTAACCATTTGTTTAGCGAGCAAAGCTGGAGCCACTCGGCACTGTGCTCTGACAGCGGTGCTGCTTGTCTGTCCTGTTTCATGAGAAAAGATAGACTGGCCTCTGCCGCCACCAAGCGGACAGAGTCCGCGTTGGTCCAGGGTAGGCCCTCCGAGAAAGGGGCGTTCACCGAGCGTCGCGTCACAGCTGCTGCTCGGCTCTTCGTTTGAACCCGGCAGACGAGACAAACGTCTTCTTTTGAGCGATTTGCTGTCTGCACTCACCTCGGGGTGACTGAGAAGAGGAGTAAACGTAAAAGTCCTGGTTTGATCAAATGATTCAACACCAGGCTCATGGTTTTTAACACGGTTTAAGAGAACGGAGATGTCTGACTCGCGTGCGTGTTGTGCTGCTCCTCGTTTGATGACATCTGGAGGAGCAGGCCCCCACCGTCGTGTAGGGAGGCGGGGCTGGGGAGGTCACAGAGAGGTCTGAGCCTGCACCTGTCAGCCGGCTCGATGCTTGAAGTTTGCAGAAACTCATATTTTGTGCAGAATCACTTGGTAGTTTCATACCAGAAACCAAACACTTTTGTGGAGATGTGCTTACATACCTTAAACAGGAAGGGTTTAACGAGTCTAAATGAGAAACACCGCTTTTCACAACAGATTCTTTATTTGAACTCAAACAAACACCATCAGTGTACACACTTCCTGCCCCCCGTAATTTTTTATAATGACCCCTCTTAAAGTCCTGGTGCTGGCCAGCCCACGGCTGATGACGGCCCCTGGCCCAAGGCACCCCGGGCATCTGGAAGGACTGAGCAGGGTGACTTCTCGGTGGGGCTAGTTGCAATGGCGCCGAGAAGGTCGAGGAGGGTGCAGAGCGACGTTGCTACTGGCGGAAGCCTCTGCTTTGTTCGCGTACGCGGATGGGGCCGCGTGCAGAGCGGGGTTCTGGTCTGGGCGCCGCAGTGTGCTTCCTCACCTGCTCCAACGCCTCTGATGAGGAGCGTAGCTGCTCAAAAACCGAGCGGTAGTGCTCACCGAAGAGCCCCTCGCTCGAAATCGGCCTCCCCAGCAAGTCCTTCTTCAGCTAGTCTGGGATGGAGGACGAAAGCCCCAGCCACAGCTGCCTCTGAAGGAGTGTCGCCCATGCAGTGATGCAGGACACGCAGATTGCCTGAACGGCGCACAGGTTTGTGATGACGTCCACCGCGTCTCTGACCGTGGCATCTGATGAGACCTACCTGATGGAGAGCGCTAACAGCGGGATGTTGTTTGAGGCCGCACCAACTTGAGCTGCGCACAGGTGGATGCGGTCCAGAGTCTTTGCAGCGAGCAGGTCACCAGGCGCTGGTGGGAAGATCCGCTTCCCGACGTGCTTGGACGCTCGGATTCCGAATACTGCAGAGAGACTCGGTTCGAGAAGAGGCACTGCTGGAAAGTCCTGAGCTGTGAGCCCGCGCACCCTGGTGATGGACGCAGATGAAGCCACCGGTGCCCTCAGCCTGAGGGGGTCTTTAAAAGCACTCTGCAGGAGGGACACCACATCCGGCAGGTCTGGCCAGTAGTGCTTTAACAGATTAACCGAGTTATCGACAGATCAAGTGCTTTGACTTCTATCAAGGCTTTTTTGTCCACATTGAGTACCCGTAGTGACGTCATCACGTCGCGGTAACCTCAGTACGTCACATCACCAGCCTTGTCTTCAAGGGAGCATGTAGGTCCAGAAGCTCTTGGAGAGATCGGTTGTAGTAATCCACAGAGTCATCTGCAGATGAATGATTGACAGCGGTCAGGGCGTGAAGATCAGTAGACAGAACATCAGGGGAAATGTTTTTAAAGTCACGGAACTGGATAGGTCGTTTTGGGTTTGAAGCAGGCGAAGAAGAAGGCACTTCCAGGGAGATGACCCTGTGGTCTGAGACACCCAGGTCATATACAGATAAGTTATTGATGAGTACAGTGTCTGTAATCACCAAATCCAGAGTATGCCCCCTGCTGTGCGTAGGGGCGTCAACGTGTTGAGTGAGATTAAGAGAGTACAGAAGAGACTTAAAATCTGTTGCCAGTGGTGAAGAGGAATTGTCCATGTGGATATTTAAGTCGCCAAGAAAAATGGTCTTCACAGGGGAGGTATATTCAGATTGTGTTCAAATGCAATGCAATGAAAGCCTCTGGGTAGATACCAGTCTACGAGGTTGTGTTGCTGGGTTGTGTAGCTGAAAGTAGCTGCTATGATGAGTTTCTCCTCTTGAAGCCTTTTAAATGAAAACCACATCAAAAAGCAGCATTATGTAAACCTGAAGGAAAAAAAAAACTTTCTTTATAAAAAAAGTGATAAATTTAATACTAATAAAACAGTAAGGCTGTGTAAAAATATTGATATCGCGATAAATACCGATTTTTTTCTTTCCTAGAAAAAAAAAATCGATATTCATCTGCAAGTATCGTACCTAAAAAAAAAATTTTTTTTTTTTCTTTTTGAATGTCCAGAGGACCAGACTTAGCTTTTTTAGATACCTCTGCATCCCTGGCACCAGTGTATCCTCAGAGAGAGTCTTCTCCACTGCTGGAGATATCACTGCGCAGAGAAGTGCACTTCTCCCAGAGCACGTCGATCAGATTCTATTTCTAAACAAAAATCTGAGGAGAATGTAGCTCACTTGGTCTGCAGAGTAGACTTTCCGTTTAGAGTCCCCTTATTAGTCAGGGTCTATCTATAGGCCTTAAGCTGCTCTGCTAAGATGGGTGCATTTGAAGTTAAATGTTCTTCATTACTTGAGTTGAATTATAGACTGTTTTGGAGAAGTCATATTACTGTTTACCGTATTTTCCGGTGTATAGGTCGCACTTTTTTTTTTTTTCAAGGCCTGCGACCTATACACCATTGCGACCTATTTATGGATTTTTTTCCCATATTTTTAGACCAATTTTTGATTCAGTTATGACAGTTTTTCACTTTGGCAGAAAATGGTGCAGTACCACTTTCGGCCGCTAGGGGCGCAGTGCAGTACCACTTTCGGCCGCTAGGGGGCACTTCCAGAGGAGTACACAGTCACCGACCGTTTTCAGCTCATGTGTCCGAAAAAAAGCTCCTTTGCTCGGACTGACTGTCGGCCTCTTGGTCTGGAGGTAACTTCTTTTAGCTCCGCGTTTGTTAGCAAGGTAAGTCAAGAACCAATCAGCGGATTTTTCTGAAACTTACAGAATGTAATCACTGTATGGACATTTACAAGTGAGTACTGGTAGCTTTATTAGATGTTTGAGATAAAAATAAAAATAAACAATCTTTTATTAGCGGTTAGCTGCAGTTAGCTTCTGTTTTTAGCATTGGTTTTATTTCTGTTTACGTAATAAATAGCTTCGAAACCACTCGGTGTATATTTTTTCTGCTTACAGAGTGTAATTATATGGGCTTTAATGTACTAACTGATGACCTGGATGAAACATTTGGGATAAAATTCGATTTTTTTTTTATTCGTGTTTTGAGAGACGGACTCTTCTGTTGGCATGGTTTTATTTCTGTTTACATAATAAATAGCTTCAAAACCACTCGGTGTATATTTTTTCTGCTTACATTGTGTAAATTATAAGGCTTTAATGTACTAACTGATGACCTGGATGAAACATTTGGGATAAAATTCGAATTTTTTATTCGCGTTTTGAGAGACGGACTCTTCTGTTGGCATGGTTTTATTTCTGTTTACATAATAAATAGCTTCGAAACCACTCGGTGTATATTTTTTCTGCTTACATTGTGTAAATTATAAGGCTTTAATGTACTAACTGATGACCTGGATGAAACATTTGAAAATTAAAATACCAATTCATGCAGGTCTGTTTGCTGCATTTCCGGTGCTGCGCTTTGGTTTGGTTTCATCAGACGTACCGATAGCTAGCTAAACAAATTTTTAAATCCAGCTAGTTTCACAATTACGTTTATTTATTAAGGAAAAGTTCAGCTCAGACACATATTTGCAATATTTTTTATCGAACAAATAATTGTTTTAAAGTGTTAATCTTCTTAAAGCCTTGCTGTGCCCTCCTGTGGCAGACATTTGCAGCAGAGCTAAACACTCGGTCTACATTTCCGGGTTGACTCAGCGGTGACGCGGCACGTCAGCGGTGGATGACGCGTTACGTCGGCGGTGACGTAGGTGCGACCTAAACACCAGTGCGACCTATTTCTGGATTTTTCCAATTTATTGATAATAATTGGACAATGCGACCTATACACAGGTGCGACCTATATAAAGGAAAATACGGTACTTACCAAGCACTTACCAGTAGAGTGATTCCTTCAGATGTTAAGTGTCAAGGTTAAAAAGGTTTCAAACTATTCAGAGCAGGGCACTTGGTGCACTTTATTTACTTTACAAATGCATGTAAGCTACAGTTTTTACTGTTTCAATTGAAATAAACATGTTTTCTCACCACTTATTTGATTCATTTTGTCCAGCTGTCGACTTTAAGTCTGTGTCCATGTCCAACCAGAGCCAAGTATTGTGTAGTTGGTGCTTTTAATCAGTTTTCAGTTAAATTAATTCAATCCAAGTCTATAACAGTCTCAAAATGTCACCAAAATCACTCTGTCCCACTAAAATCTTTCAGAAAATCACAATACAGTAGTGTATTGAATTGTATCGTTTGCTGAATATCGCAATATATATCGTATCGTGAGCAGAATATCGTGTATCGTATGATTACTGTATCACTGCAGCCCTATAAAACAGTGTGTGTCATGCCATCTCTAATGGGACCATAATGCGTAGATTTAGTACAAAAAACATGGTTGCCATGTATTTCAACAATAGTTTGTAAAAACTAATTTGCCTGATAAGTTGTAGTTCAATTGGGAAATCCTGACAGCAGTTTTAGTCAATGGTGCTCAGGCTCAGACTGATTTTAGTAGATGGAATACAGTAGATCCCACTTTATGGTGAACTGATGTTTTCTCGCAGCAGGACCGATTATACGTTTTCAGCATATTTTGTTCAACCCGTTTAATTTGGTCTGAACATCACCGGTCCTACTAAAGATAAGTTACCTCTTGTTGAAGTTGTGTTAGAGTTCCATCCTCTGCCTGAAGCCCTCGGGACATCATTTCTGCTCGCTCATTTTGGATTTGAGCAAACTGTAGAAAAGTTGGTCAAAGAACAAAAAGTTACTTTTGCTTTTTCTGGACCAGCTAGAATAAAAACAATAGTTAAAAAGTTGTCAAAAAAATACCCAGAAACTAACCGTCTGTATCTTGCCATCTAGCTCAGCTCTGAGCTGCTTCTCCTTCTCTCTCAGTGCCTCCTGCAGCTGATCCCTCTCCTCCCCGAGAGATGTCACTCTGTGCTGCAGCTCCTCCATCTTCTCTGTGTTGGTCCGACTGCTGGATTCCTTCTCAGACAGCAGAGCATCTTTCTCTGCTCGCAGATTCTCAAGCTCCCCATTCAGAGTTCTCATCTGTCAGGTAATTAAATATAATACACTTTAAGGCTTCAATATGCAGCATTGGCACACGTAATCTCTCTATCAGGGCTATTCAACTGGCAACCCACGGGTCAACTCCGTTCAGCTCACCAATGGGTTCATTGTAAAATAAAACTAGATTTAAAATCATAAATCAAACTTTCTTCATGAGAACTGCTGGATGTCCAGCCCATGAGCTTTTGGCTTTCAGTAACTGTGCCCCCTGAGCAATTTACAGTAGATAGCCCTGCTCTATATTTTAAATGATAGTAGGATGTTGAAATTTGTGTTTCATGATTGTCAAACTTTTTTCCAAATGGCTTTCACAATTCCTAACTGGGATTTAACAAGGTGCTTGCATCAAAACCTACAGTGTTAGGACAGGTGTTTTAAATAATCTACCAACATTGTGGCTTTCTCTTTTTAATCACCTTTAGTAAATGTACTTATTTCAGCTTTTTATAAATTATATCTGTCAGTTTTGTTAGAAACATCTTACAACACCATTCTTCCAGAATGTTCCCATCTCAATAAAACGGTCGTGAAGCATACATCCCTTAAAAGTTAAAGCTCTGCTCGTTTGGGTTGTGCATCTTCTGGCAGAAGCTCAGAAAAAGTACAGACTGCAGTTGACTGAAGTGTTCACTCACAAGTTCACACATCTGCAGGAGTACTCAGAAAACACTCCTCTCAGACCTGGATTGGGAAACATTTGGTTTAAGAGAACGAGAGTTGTTGCCGTGTACATGAACGGCTGAACCACAGCGAAGCTACAATTCCACTCAAAACATCCATCCATCTTTTTTTTTTTTTTAACCAGTTTCTTCCTTTTCGGCTCACGGGGTTTACTGGTGCCCATATCTAGCAGTCACAGGGGACATCTTGGACAAGTCACAAGTCCATCACAGGGACAGAGACAAACAACCATTCACTCTCTCATTCACATCTAAGGACAATTTAGAGTTACCTGTGTAACCAGTCAGTCTAGCATGCTTGTTTTTGGTCTGTGGGAGGAATCTGGAGTACTCAGAGAAAACCCACGCATGCACGGACAGCCATATAATCAAGCACAGCTCGGTTGGTGGGGTCACACAGATCGTGGTGGTACACAAGGTGTGATGGCACTTGATGTGGTAGGAGGGTTCTTTTATTTTTTCTTATCTGAGTTATGTTTTCATGTATATCATCTCTCTTTGTTTTCCTGTCTATATTTTTCTAAATTAACAATTGTCAGAGCACAAGCACAGGGGTTCACATTCATCTTTATATATCCATACATTTACTTCATAAATGAAAACTTCCCTGATTCAATATATAATTAACCTTTAAGGAATATGTTTTTGTCTGGATATATTACTATCTTTTGTATTTGTGACAATGGGTGTGGTTTAGCTATATTATCATTAGCACAGGTATGGGTACCTTAGGGTTTGTCACATGGAACATTAATGGAGCCGGTAGCCAACGTAAAAAATATAGAATTTTTAACCAGATTAAAAGATTAAAGGCAGATGTTGTATTACTCCAAGAAATTCATAAATTGGCATCAACTGTGGAGGAGCTTAAATCTTCAGAGTTTCCTAATGTATTCTCAGCATGTTATAATTCAAGACAAAGAGGGGTGGCAATTTTAATAAATAAAAATGTTAACTTCACAGTATTAGATCAGGTTATAGACCCGCACGGTAGATATATAATATTAAAGTTATCAATATTTAGACAAAATTATTGCATTGTTAGCATATATGGACCGAATGGAGACGACGCAGCTTTTTTTCATGATTTTTTTTCCACCCTATCAAATCACATGGACTCCTCACTGGTGATGGGAGGTGATCTCAACTTTGGTTTAGATGACAAATTAGACAGACTGAATGCAGCGGGAACTCAACGCAGTTGGCAATCTATAAATATAGTTAAACAGTATATGAATGATTATGGGCTCTGCGATGCATGGCGTTGTTTTCACCCTGATAGCAAAGAATATTCTTTCTTTTCACATGTGCATCACTCATATTCTCGTCTAGATTATTTCATAGTAAGCAATTCATTGATGGCAAACATTTCAGACACTAAGATACACCCTATTGCTGTCAGCGATCATGCACCAGTTACTGTAAATTTAGATTTAAAAAAAACAACAACAAAAAATATAAATTGGAGATTAAATACATCACTGCTACAAGAAGAAGAATTTATACAATATTTTAAAAAAGAATGGGCATCGTATCTAGAGTTTAATGACTTGCCAGGAACTTCAGCATGTACACTTTGGGAGGCTGGGAAAACAGTCATGAGAGGTAAAATAATATCCTATTCATCAAATAAAAAGAAAAAAGAAAATAAACGTATTGATGAATTAGAGAAATCCATTAAATTGTTAGAAGGTCTACAAGGTGAGGAAACACAGCAAAAGCTACGCAGATTAAAATTAGAACTAAATGAATATATTGATAAGAAAAATAAATTCTTGATACAAAGACTTAGATTAGATCATTTTGAATACGGTAATAAATCAGGGAACTTTTTAGCTAATCAACTCAAATTAAACAAAGAAAAAACATCTATATATGGTATTAAAGATGAAAATGGAAATATATTTTATGATGAGGGAAAAATAAACGATGTTTTTAAAGATTTCTATAAAACTCTATACACTCCACAAATAAATCCATCTAACGAGGATATTAATGAATTCTTGGAGAAAGTAACACTTCCAAAACTAGATATTAGTCAGTCATCAAAACTAGACTCACCATTAACATCCGATGAGCTCCATGAAGCAATTAAAAGCATGCCTAATAAGAAATCTCCAGGTCCTGATGGATATCCAGTGGAATTCTATAGAGTATTCTGGGATATACTGGAACCGATATTCTATAGAGTGCTACTTGAGTCAGAAGGAAATGGCAGGCTACCAACACATATGAATTCAGCTAACATTAGTCTCTTATTAAAATCAGGCAAAGACCCAGTATTACCTACCAGTTATCGTCCAATTTCTCTTATTAATGTAGATGTTAAAATAATTTGTAAAGTCTTATCAAAAAGACTAGAGAAGATAACTCCTGTTATTATACATCCAGACCAAACCGGATTCATAAAGGGAAGACACTCGAACACAAACACTCGCAGATTATATAATGTAATAGAGTATTCGTATTTTAAAAATATTGAAACAGCTATTTTTTCTTTAGATGCTGAAAAAGCTTTCGATAGAGTAAATTGGAATTTTTTATTTGCTACCTTAAATAAATTTGGTTTTGGGAATTACTTCATTAACTGGTTAAAAATATTATATAGTTCACCAACAGCGTGCGTCAGGACAAATAATCAATTATCTTCAAGCTTCTGTTTACAGAGGGGCACCAGGCAAGGTTGCCCACTTTCACCAGCATTATTTGCTATTTTTATTGAACCTTTAGCAGCAGCAATAAGGCAAAGTGCTGATATTAAAGGAATAAAGGGTAGAAACATAGAACATAAAATTAGTCTTTATGCTGATGATGTTTTGCTTTTTCTTGAGAACTCAGGAAACTCAATATCTAATGTTATCAAGTTAATCAACTCATTTTCAAAAGTTTCTGATTATTCTATAAACTGGACAAAATCTACAGTGCTTCCGATAAATTGTGTGTTTAATAATTCTCTTAATGAAAGACTACAATCAGGTAATATTAAATATTTAGGTGTTAATATCTCTCCTAAATTGGAGGATTTAATAAAATTAAATCATATCCCACTATTAAAGAAAATTGAAGACGATCTTACTAGATGGAGATCTCTACCCATATCACTTATGGGAAGAGTTGCCTCAGTAAAAATGATGGTGCTGCCAAGAATAAATTATTTATTCTCAATGATTCCAAATAAACCTTCAAATGAATGGTTTAAGTCCCTGGACTCTTCGATATCTAAATTCCTTTGGAACAATAAAACTCCGCGTATTAGTTTAAAAACATTACAAAAATCTAAAGATACCGGAGGATTAGAACTTCCAAACTTTTATTACTACTATTTAGCAAACAGGTTACAATATATATCAAAGTGGTTAAAACCAAATGCACTAGATGAAACTTGGATAGATATAGAACAAACTTTATGTAATAATATTAGGATTTCAGATCTACCATTTATCAGTACAGATTTAAAAAGACATGTCTGCTTTAAGAACATCAATATTAGATCATCTCTGACAGCATGGTGGGAGTATCTGAAAATGACAAAGTCTTCACTACTCCCATGTAGACATACACCTCTCTGGAACAATCCTGACATTCAACAAGAAAATAATATGTTAAATTTCCCAGGTTGGAGAATGAAAGGTATTGAATGTCTAGAACACATATTTGAGGGTATAGACTTTATTCCATTTAATAAATTAATAATACA